>JAHWFP010136632.1:0-14211 GCA_023313725.1 Lithobius niger | reverse complement strand
AATGATAAAGCATTATGGTAGAATGCCCTGCTTACAAACACAACTACGTACATAAACGCGTAAACAGGGCAGGAGTGACACAATTTAGTTCGTGATGTCCTTGGTGGCATGGTGAAATGCTAATGCGTGACCGCCATTTTGACAGTTTAAGTAATTTACTGACTGGGTTTGGCAGTTTACCAAGTTATATATTATACCATGATGCTTTATCTTCTTTTTAGACAATATCATCTTACAATTTTAATTTGGTGATTGGTTAAATCAAATCCATTCCATTTTTGCAGCATTTTATTTCAGAAGCTGCAATAACAACTGAATTACTGGTAAACGATTATAATTTAGCGTGGCTAGACATCCAGAAATTCTCTGATACAGTTTTATTATTAATGCTTCGTGCATTTGGAAAACAAATGAAAAGGCATTACAGGGGAATGATGCCACAATCATCATGTTTGAAATTGAAGGCGCCACTTTGAGACAAAAGTTTAAAAAACCCCTCAGATTTTACTTAAGACTACAAACGCAAACTAGTAATAGTAGTAGAGAATTTTGAAGACCATATACATAAAGGATCATCCATTTCCCCCGAATGCAAGGTTCATAATGGTCAGGAAGTACTCCTAAATCGTTAAGCGATAATTTTACATTGTTGTTAGTGCATTGGTTAAATTCTTTCTAGACATGTAAAATGCTGTCGCATGTTTAAGGCCACAGTTAGTTTTATTAAACTTTCTATGAACTTTTAATAACATATTTTAAGAGTAAGCGTGTCTATGAAGATATTAAATAAATATGGATGCAAACCTATTTATGTTGCCTTTTGGACTTATTTGTCGGACTGCCTGAGCGGGGAATCGAACCCAGGACCTTTGAAATCAAAGGCCAAGGTCCTACCGCTGAGCCAGACTGACTGATTTCAAAGGTCCTGTGTTCGATTCCCCGCTCAGGCAGTCTGATAAAAGTCCAAAAGGCAACGTAAATAGGTTTGCATCCGTATTTATTTACCAATCAGCTTTCCGTCCCGTTTAAACTATGAAGATATTGCATAAGGTGTTATCTGAAGTTAGTAAGGGCTTTCTGGATCAGTGTTAAGGCGAGCGTTGTTTATTAAGATCAATTTCTTTTGCATGAAAACACTTAGTTAAACAATTTGCAAGGTGCACGTTATTGTAGCTGGGTGGCTATATAAGTTTAATTCTTCAGTAACAGCAACAAGATACAAACCTGCAGGGTTCGGTTTTGTTGAAAATCATTTTTGCATGAAAACACTTAGTTATACAATCTGCAACAGTCTTGGCATCACTGCAAGGTTTATGACGAGTATTACGATAAAGTGACTGAAAGAACGGGAGAAAGTAATGTAATGAATGCACACTTCCACAGTTATGCAATTTGTGAAAGGGACCATTTATTTACCTCTGTAACACGTAAGTACACTACTAAATCTCCGTTGGATCGTGTTGCATCCCTATACATCTGGTATTTGCCAATTCGAAGGTCCTCAGGGTTTGAATACATGGATATCTGCATGAGATTAAAAATTAAAAGCAATATTAATACAAATTTCTTTGTCAGGGAAAGACAAAGAGATAAAAGACACAGAATGGGTATTCATGAAGTACTGATAAAACTAAAATCGAAATACAAATTTGTTACGACAAGAAACATGAAAATGACAGTACCACACCGACTCATCATCATACTACTTAACCAAATCAGGATTACCAGCTATAGAGTCTATTAAACCTAGATTTAAACCTTGTATTAGATAGAGCTGTCACAACATCACCAGGAAGAGCATTTTGTATGTTAACCACCACCACTAACAAAGAAATATTTCGTTTCGAAATATTTTCTACAGTTTAGTACGAGTGGTTTGCTTGTAAACGGCGATGCAGTTTTATTATACTTTATAACATCGAATAATTTCTCTTGGCTGAAATCTAATACATGTATAAGGCAATGTGTTAATTTTAGATCTGCTGTAGTGCCGGATTTGTTTTGGACCACTTTGTGGGTGGGAACCCAATTTCTTCACACCGCGATGGCTTTTACTCACATATTTTTTAAACTGAGTGTTAATTTCAATTGTGTTTTCGGGTGTTTTTGTCTTGCTTTCTTTTTGAATCACGTACCTTTGCTGAAAATGTTGCTCTGGACAATGTTTCTGCTGGAGACATCATTTTCAGTTCTGTCTTCTCTCGCGTTTGTGGTTTTTTTTAAATTAATTTCTTTGAGCCTTAAGTCAGCCGAAGCAATTTAATGCTAGTGTGGCTGAACCGGCTCAATTTTGAACATTACAAGACTTTTTTTGAGAAGAAGAAATATCTGGCGAAGGAAGGAGCCAACCCGGGAATTCGAACTGAACTGGGAAACCTCCGATCATTGTAGGGGCCGAAATATTGTCCAGAATTAACCATAATAGTTCCTATAGCCGCTGAAGGAGCATGATAGCCTCTCACGCTTCCTTGACCGACAGTCCAGGCGGGGACTCTGCTAAGATTCCCTTTCCAGGGGTTCGACCAGATCCGAAAACCTCCATCTACAAGGCTGAGATCTCTCACCGCTCAGCCACGATTGCACGGCTCATTCATTCTGTTAGGTCATTTATGACACCATTATATGTTCTTTTTTGTGCGTTTCATTTTTTTCGCCTTAAAAGTTTCACATTGTTTTCTGTTTTTATTTTAAACACTGTTTGGAACTTCTTCTAGCTAGCCCTGAATTTCCTGCCATCCGTAGGTGTTTTTTTTAACTAGTTATTATAAAGGTTTTACTAACCCTCTCACTGTCCAGTTGATTTTCGGTTTAGCAGTGGCCCTCAGTGGGCATTTATCGGCTTCACTGCTTCAGGTAGGCAAGCATCAAATTTGTTGCCTTAGTACGATGTTATTCAAGAGAAACAAATTTCAATGTTAATTGTAATGATACGCAAGTTTAATACTCCATCCTTGATTGGTTAAGATTTGTTTTGTAGGCCCGGAAGTGATTTATTAAGTTTATGTTATATTCTTTCTAATTTCTGAATATTATCCAAAAGCATATGGTAACCAAGCAGGACTACGACGTTGAATAATAGGGCATGCGTATAACTTAAACATCCAAATAAACGTGGTCAAATTTTCAGAGGTGAAACAATGTTCAGAACTATGTCATTATGGTGGCCAAATTTCAGAAGTGAAACAGTGTCCAGTGCTATGCTATTGAGGTGGCCACATTTTCAGAAGTGAAATAATATCCAGTGCTGCATTATTGAGGTGGCCTCATTTTCAGAGGTTAAACAATGTCCAGTGCTGGGTTATGTGAGCTGGCCACATTTTCAGAGGCGAAACAATGTCCAGAGCTGCACATCCTTTATAAAAAACCCGAACTATTTTCCGAAGTGTACAATCCCTATTCGACAACACTGATATTACAAGAAATTGAATTATCTTATCACCACACCAACGTCAAACGTTTCATGTGGTAGTCAAAAAAGGTCAACCATGCACTGTGGACAGCAATTTTCTTCCATAAGAATGGTCCATGTAATTGTAGCACACACAACCAATTACACTGTGAGTAATGTCGTCAGGAATGCAAGTTTCGCAACGCTGTGTTGTTTATCTGCCATTCGACCAGCAGTAATGCTTACCGGGCCGCATAATTTTTTTTTCGTAAACATTTCAGCAAAACTCGTTCATAGCTCTCGGTGCAGCCCAGCAGCGTACAGAAAAAACCTGTTTAATTCTACTCAAGTAACCTGACCTAATCTAGCCTAACCTAACCTAACCTAACTACTACAACAACAGATCAGCAGTAAAGTCAATTTACACATAATCACCACTAGTGGGTGCTAAGTAACGAAGTTTTGTAGCGAGATCCAGCTCGTCTATCTGAAATGTTCGTGAAAAAAAAAGTATGCTACTGGGCCTTCTCTACAAAAAACGGCATCTTTAGATGCATAATACTACCTTCTATCTGGGAGTATACTACGACTCTGAAGGCTTCCGTGAAGTGTCGGTTGGCCCGCCTGGGAATCAGGGAATCCCTGGGGAGGCCCCGTTTGCTGGAGGCACACTCATGTAGCAAGTCCCTGTTGTAGCGCACACAAAACAGAAGACATGTACAAATGCACACAATGCACACGATTCGGGGTGTATTGCTTTAGAAAATTTAGAGAAAAGGGTCCCGTTTTCTCATACCCAAGTGACCCAAACCCTCCCAATCCGATCACTAGATTTTCACTATGCATTAATTTTACACATCTTTGCTGTTAAAAGCAAATGCAGCACCACATAATACCACTGTGACCTGTCCATTTTTCAAGAAGCTGAGTAAAGTAACAAAAAAGCATAAGAAGGACAACATCTTTTCTGAGTTGAGAACATATTCCTTCAGGATGTTTGCTACCAGCTCATCGCACCCGCTACTTACGTTTCTGAGAAACAACCACAACGGTTGCACCTGCACCCGTGCGCTAAAGGAACCAACCCGAAATTGCAGTCTTGAGTTGACACCCAACCACGGTGTGAAGACATATGTTTACACTCTCCTGTATGTCCTTCATAATCTTCTCTGGTCCTGGGCTAGGAATGGCAACTGGTCATCAGTCATGGCTTGGACGTAAGATTCAAACACCATATGGAGGAGAAGCCGACATGCACCACCTAGCCTCCACAGGATCCCTGCAATGCATTCTTCAATTAACGAACCTCTCTTGCCCAGTCTAGGCTTAAGCTTAGCCAGACCCCCAAGTACTTTGACTCGCACACACTGTCTACATCCACACCAGCCACACCAGCTCACCTGTTGCCCCTGCAGCTTGGAGAATAAAACTATCAACATCTTCAGTAGAGCTAGTTCCAGTCCAACAGCACCCAGTTAAGATTCCATAAGGACAATCACTTCTTGCAAGGATACCTAAATTTCATGAATATTTGGACCCACCAACCACACTGCCACAACATCAGTGAAAGCACGATATTGCAGTATGGGTCCACCTCACTCAGCAGGCCGTTCAGGAGGATTGCAAACAAAACTGGGCTCATGGCACTCCCCTGCGGCAAACCGCGACTAGTTTTCCTTGTTGGAGAATAGTTATTGCCTACTCTCGTGACAAAACTGAGTTTGGATAAGAAGGCCTTAAGAAATTCAAAAATCGGTGCACTGAACCTGACTGAAGTCAGTGCCGCCCAAACAGAATTCAGAACAACTATGTCATATACTGCCTGTATGTCGAGGAAGACAGCAATCAGAAAACAGTCTGAAGCCCATGCCTCCCTTACACCATTTTACAGGTACAAGATTGCATCTTGTGAACTGAGCAAGGTGAAAAGCGTCCCGGCTCCCAAGGAACCAAAACAACCTGCATTGGATCATCTTCTCCATCACTTTTGCAACACATGATAGTAGAGCAATAGGATGATGAGTCCAGTTTCGTCCAAACTTTCCCAGCCTTTTGAACTGGGACTAAAATCACCTTCTTCCAAGATCATGGAACCTGATTCATAGTCCACATAGCATTGACAATTTTTAGCAATTCTTCCTTGCAGGAGCCCAGCAAATTACGCATGTCTTTGTAGGATATAATGTCTATTGTCTAGGCTCGGCGCACCATCCTTACAAGCAACCAGGACCGTCTCAAGCTCCGCCATCGAGAAAGGGCCATCATTACAGCACATCCCAGTAGGATGATATTTCACTGCTGGCAGTCTTGGACCACTGTACACCGACACAAACCTGTCATTGTGAGCATTCGCCAAATCCACACCATGCAGAACCACCTGACCATCAGCACTCCAAGCCCATGGGACGTTTCGTGCATCACATCCAGGATTTACCAGACGCCATGCCATTGTCATTAGTGTGTTACATGAGACACTCGCTTTCAACTTTCCCACAGCGACCTTTTCGCACATTTCAACACTAATTTTGCTGCCACCACTGCCCAGTGATAATCTTGCCATCTGTCCACCGCCTTCGTGCGTTGAAACCGCCTCTACGTCTTACACTGCACACATATAGCAGTGCAACACTCAGGCGTCCTCTAAATTGGCTGTGAAAAATCTTGGACTGAATGTTTATCACTTGACTGTTTGGAAAACTGCAAGCACCAAGCTGAATACGAACCACAGTGAAATGCTTCATCTTCTCCACGCCAGGAAGGCAAGACCTGTGTTTGCCGCTTTTGAACGTGCTGTACCTTATTCCAAGCAGAAACCAGAGCTGGTGCATGAGCGCTTTCCCTCTGATCGTCCGAGAGAAACATTCGCAAAAAAGATACAATTGACCCTGAACAAATCACCAAATCAAGGACTGACTCCTGGTACATGCCATTGGGAGAATGTTGTAGTCAGGTCGCTCAGAATCACCAAACCGTTATGCTGCAAGCCTGACTTCACCACAGTTTCCTTCTTATTTTGTGACTGACCAAGACTGCACGCCGGGTGATGCGCATTCAGGTCGCCACAAATGGCTCCTGGGTTGACTGCAACCAAGAAGACCAGGAGCCAGAAGAAAAGAACAACGAGGAGTACACTGCAACCAAGGTCACCCAAGCCTTTCTGTCCCACACCTGTATTCCCACACCGTCGAGGCCTTATGTCTGCTGAAATTGAACCTGCCTGTGCGGGATGTCATACCGAACCACCAACACCACACCACCTCTCCTCTTTTCCCCATCCGCCAGATACACTGAATGCTTCGGAACCACCCACGACACTATTGTTCCAAAGTTTCGTTTCTGCAATCCCCAGTTCAATCACCAAATTATAGCATTTTAATTGTACATATCTTTTGTTTACTGAGTCCAAGACAGCAGAGTACTATCGAAAATCAAAATTTTGTGTGTTTTTTTTATGAACTAGTGGATCCATTCTCGCTATCAGGCACTATTTGTTAGAAGTCTTGCTTTGTATTCCATCACTTGTCACAAGGTCGTCTAGGATTAGGTTTCTGGCTCCAGGCCAGTAGTTTTCACATTGTAAAAAACACCATTTCACTTTCAACTAATCACGGCTAACATATATTAATTTCCCGGCAAGTGCAAAAACAGTCGTGCAGCCAGGAGGCAAGACATGTCATTTCTACGTCAATCGGTCTTGGCTTGAGAAATCAAACGCCTCTTTGCTTCAAGGCCATTGAAATGATACGGCTTGTGAGTTACTATGTGCTTGGACTAACTGGGGTTGAAATGGTAGGTTTCACCAATATTTTCACACATACCTACACAGTGTAATTTGTGCGAATTTTTAATATGTGACCATTTTATTTTACTTTCCGCGAAAGTAAAAACAGTCACTCCTTCGACTCCTTTGACTTGGACTTCATCAATCGAACTCACATTACTAAACTTTCCGGCCAAGACCGACCAGACCCCAAGTATGACTAAACAAGACTTCGACCGATGGTCTGCTAACTTGGGCTCCGAACTACAAGAATACCACCTTAATCTCCAAATCGCACTTACGGAACAACTAAAACTTGGTTTTGATGACATTCTAAAAAAGTTGGACGATCTACCAGCTGCAGATACTCAACCCAAAAATGTAATTGGTAACCAAGCCTCCAGTCACTCCTTCACACCAGATATCACCACAAAGTCATTTCAGTGCTCCTCCATTTTTACCATTCAAGAGGGGGGTGATATTGAACTCAGCTCCACACACCTATCCCAAAATCATACTGTTCCGATTGGGGAATTGACAAATCAAATTCCTACCCAACCTACAAACTTGCTACAGCCGGGCCTACACACCCTACCACCAAATATTACTATTCGCAGAAATCGTAAATTGAAGAAACCACCACATGTTCCTGGAAATCTGAGCCCAAACTACGTGCCTCCCCAATCGTGTAACCTGACTTCGAAACCTGACTGGCACTATCCCATCTTGCTGGAATCAGGCAATTGTTATACCTGTTTTTAAGAAGGGAAATCCATCAGATCCATCAAATTATCGTCCTATTGCCTTGACTTCAGTAGCATGCAAATTGATGGAAACCCATATCCGAGTGGTATTACTTAAATATTTGACTGAACACAACCTTATTAAATCTGACCAATTAGGGTTTCTGCCGGGACGTTCGACTACACACCAATTACTTCTGTGCTTGGACCGTTGGTCCTCTGCATTGGATATTGGTATCCCATTTGATACAATATATTTCGATTTCTGTAAGGCTTTCGAATCTGTTATTCATTCTAAATTATTAGTAAAACTGGTTAATATTGGCGTAAGTGGCAAACTGCTAACCTGGATTGGCGCTTTTCTGTCAAACCGCTCACAACGTGTTAAAATTGGTGATTCTTATTCCTCATGGGGGAAGCTTTCTAGTGGTGTTCCCCAGGGCTCTGTTCTTGGTCCAATCCTTTTTGTCATATTCTTAAACGATCTTTCCTTTGACCATACATCTGATAACCGTTTCCACTATAAATTTGCTGATGACCTTAAAGCGGGTTCCCCTATTGTAAATTTAACCGATGGCTTTCATTTATTTGAAGATATCAACTATATCTATAACTGGTCTGTTTTTTGGCAACTGCCTCTCTCCCTGAGTAAATGCTGTACCTTCCATATTGGTGAACAAAACCCTGGCCTCCTTTACTCTATGGCAAATGCCAACCTGAACGTTTTAACAAATATCTGTGACCTTGGGGTTTGGTTCTCAACTAACCTCAAATCCACTTTACACTGTAACAAAATCTCTTCCCTTGCTTTTCGCAGACTAGCGTTAATACGTAAATGTTTTACTTCTAACAACCTAGAAATTAAGACTCGTGCTTTTTGCGTCTTTGTTCGCCCAATTTTAGAGTACGCCAGTCCGGTTTGGTCCCCCCCCATTTACTTCAGGATATCGATGTCCTGGAGTCGGTTCAACGTTCTTTCACCCGACAACTGCCTGGCTTGAGGTCTCTACCGGCTGACGAACGACTCAAACTTTCCGGCCTTGAGCCTCTGGAGCTGCGTCGCCTTCGGGCTGACCTTATTTTGACATTTCAGATTTTGAAGGGCATTCTTCCGGTCGACCTTCCTTTTTTCGATTTAGCGGCCCCATCTACGACTCGCGGACACTCTTTAAAACTTTCTCTGCCTAAATTCTCCACGGAGTGTAGGAGATCTTTTTTCGCTGTTCGCGTCGTCGGCGTGTGGAACTCCCTCCCTGAGCACGTTGTGTCAGTGCCATCCGTACCTATTTTTAAACGACATCTGTCTCTTTGCCCTTTGAACAAGTTTCTGAAACGAACTTACTAACTCTTAGGGCCAGTGTAAGAGGCATGCCCTTCTGTGTCCTTCCCCCACTTGGGGCAAACTGATTATTATTATATAACTGGGGCTTCCGTGGGGTAGTGACTAGAACAAGTGGTGGAACATGGGGTAAAATTTATTTCACTCCTAATAAATGACATTCTTGCCTCGAAACTGCACTACTACGGTAGCTGACCATACTACTGATTTTAACAGGTGCTTGTTTTTACTTACAAATGCCGGCCTCATTAGCGATGGTGTACTCTCTTTAGGTAGAATGATTACTCCATAAATATTGGTCTGCATTCCCTTGAATATCACCGTTGTACCTATTTATAAAAAAAAAAATCAACATTTGAAGCGTCGAAATGCAGTGATGTAAAAATACCTTAGAACTTTCCTGTCCATGAAGTACAGTTATAAACAAAAAGTCAAGTGTGCCTTAAAAAAAAAAGGGTTATATGATTGAAGTTTGACCTCGAAATTAACAACGTAGCTTAGTTTGGGTTTAAAACTATATGCGTTTAGCTAAAACACAGATTCTTTCAATTTCAATTTATTTGTCAGAGCCCTGATCGAAGTCGCACGCTCTTTACAAGGAATACAAATTAAATCAACAAAGCAGCAAATCAACAGATTCTTTCTTTCTGTATTCTTTATTCTTACTTAAGTCTAGTTGGTCTACAAAATACCAAATGCTCAACATATTGCGCGAAATACCAAATGCGCAAGATATTAGTGTAGCGAAAACCTAAGTTACCCTAAGCCAATGACCAACCAACAAAAGGAAAAACAACCTGGTTCAACATACAGTCTTCTTTCATTTTACCCATCAACCATCAACAATCAATAACACATGTACGAAGAATGGACCTACCGTTTGCTGAGTGGTATTGTTCACTAAATACAATGGTTAAAATAATGTAAAACATTAAAACTAATCATTCAGGGCCCTGTAACTTCGGAATGGCTCGACCAGTTGAAAAAGGGGTTCCTTTGAGGATAGAGAACCAGGAAATTTCTGGCTTAGATCATGTTTCAGATTTTAGGGAGGTGCAGTAGTTTTTTCCTGAAACGGTGGCCGAACAAGAAGCAGAAGATCAACAAGTGAACAGTTTTCAATTTATGTGTGGCTCCCTACTTTTACTATTGCACAGAATTGCATGATTTTTTTTGTATACCTTCCATACCTATCTACTATCTGGCCAAGGTTCATCGAAAAATATTGAATCGGAATGCAGATATTAATTGTCCTAGTTTTGTTGGAGGGAGGACTTCAATCATTTATATAATATATATGCGGCATAAGATATGTTATAAAGTAAAAGCCAGGAAAGTGCTCAAATATACATGAAACACTGGATGTTCCGGCTCATCTCAGAGCCATTACCAAGAGTAAAAGATAAAAAGAATTACAAATACCACAAGAAAGCCATGAGTTAGGATGCAAGTAAAAAGTCCATCTAAACAAGGTAAAACTTGCTAGGACGTGTTAAAACAAACAGAACCGTAAACAAACAGAACCGTAAAAATAAAAATAAAAAGAAACAAGAAGGGACTTTGATTAGATGTGTGCTTGCAGCTAGCACCAAGTGTAAGATAATACTCAACAACTGACAGTGCTTTTCTACAACGGGCATACTCTCACGCCACTATTTATTCTTTTTAAGGTAAATTGTAAAGTCTAATTATTTAGAAGTTTAGTTTTACACAGAGCATCACACATTCCTTTATGGGTTAAACATGCGACATCCTACCTCAGCATAAGAAATAATAATCTGGCATCAGATCTTAGTTACAATACTAATTTACAGGGTATGAGATGTTATACATTGACTGGTGTTACAATTTATATACTATCCTTGGTCGGTAGAAAGGAGAGAAACTCTTGGGTTTAGCATCACTTTCAATTTAGTGCTATTAGTAATCAAAGGCAATAAAATGGAAGGTAGGCTTTGGTCACTTTACAAAATAACATATGAGTTACAGTAAGCCAAGCACCAGTTTTAATAGTTAATCGTTGATAGCCTTCGGCATTCCATCCTGTTTAATTTTAATAGTGTTTCTAACCATCACTTGAATGCATGATGTAGCTTACCTCACAACGGAGGGGAAAATTTATAAGCAGAAGTTGACAGGAGTTCTAATGCATTTTCACGGGCCCTTTTTTCTAATAGGCAGGACATGGAAAAGGATATAAGAAATCATGCTTACTATTCGAGCATTTCGACCTTGGTAGGTAGACGCTTGACTCAGTCCATTTGGATTTAGCTAAATTTTGGTAGTATTGTTTGAGTACACAAAGTCAGGAATAGTTGGGAATTTTGTTTAAAATATTAAAGAAACTTTTAAATCTGTAGACACATCAGGAAATAATAGTGATTAAATAAATCTTAATATATAACCTGATTTACAATAATGGGGATACGTTTTTGTACACAGTATTGGATAACATGCTCTTTACATATTATGAGCATGGAACAAGACTATGAATGATGGAGTAAAAGAAACACGACTGCACATCACCAAAAATCACACACTAAATATAGTAGATTCGGAAAGCCATTTTATGGATCTACATTTTATTGACTGGGATTCGAGCCAATAGACTGGGCAATGGATGACTCTCATCTAAGCCCTCTTCCAAGGTCAAACAACATTTCTATACAATAATCCTGAGTTGTTGGTAAGAATCCCTCTCACCAAGCTCAAACGACCTTTCTGGACAGTGATCTGGAGATGTAGGTAAGAATTCCTCTCACCTGATTAAATGACCTTTCCGTTTAGTCAATATTGGGTGTAAATTACTTGGTAAGAATCCCTGTTACCAAGCTCAAATAACCTTTCTCTACAGTGATCAGAAGTCACTGTTAAGAATCCTTCTCATCAAGCTCAAACGACCTTTCTGTGAGTGATCTGGAGTCGTTGGTAAGAATCCATCTCACCAAGGTCAAACGACCTTTCAGTACAGTGACCTGGAGTTGGTAAGAACCCTCAACAAGGTCAAACGACCATTTTGTAGAGTGATCCGGAGTCGTTGGTAAAAATTCCTATCACCAAGGTCAAATGACCTTTCTGTACAGAGTTCCGGAGTCATTTGTGAGAATCCCTCTCACCGAGGTCAAGACCTTCCTGTACAATGATCCTAAGTCGTTGGTAAGAATTCCTCTCACTGAGGTTAAACCACCATTTTGTACAGTTCTCCGGAGTCGTTGCTTAGAATTCCTGCCACCAAGGTCAAACGACCTTCCTGTACAGTGATCTGAGGTCATTAGTAAGAATCCCTTTCACCAGGTCAAACGAATTTTCTGTACAGTGATCCGGAGTCGTTGGTAAGAATCCTTCTCACCGAGGCCAAACGACCTTTCTGTACAATGATCCGGAGTCACTATAAGAATCCTTCTCACCAAGGTCTGTATTGTGGTCTGGATAAAGTTTTCCTGTCACCAAAGTCAAACCAACGTTCTGAAGAGTGATCCGGAGTCGTTGGTAAAAATCCCTCTCACCAAAATAAAACGACCTTTCTGTATGGTGATACAGAGTTGTTGGTTAGAATCCCTTTCACCAAGGTAAAACGACCTTTCTGTACAGTGATCCAGACTTATTGGTAAGAATCCCTCTTGCTGAGGTCAAACGACCTTTCTGTACAGTGATTCGGGGGTGTTGTCATTCCATCACAAAAAACTGTAGGTCATTACCAAATCTTAGCTATTTTTAGTGTGTGGTTTTCGATGTTGTGCTGTTGTGTTTCCTTTTTTCCGTATAATTTGCTGCAGTTTGTGTATGTAGCTTTATGAATGAAGAAACTAAAAAAATCACAGATTGTAATTCATAAACTTGCAGGTAATAAATTTATTAGTATTTCTTTTAAACTTACTTGGTTTGAAAACTACACAAATTCCACAGGTGGTTGGTATTTCAGTAAATTCTGCATGAGGGTCCCTTTCATCCTACAGAAGTCATATTAGGTAAATGCATAGATTGAAAAGTATTTATTTAGAAACTAAAGAATTGCAATTTATGAAGCATTTCTTTCACACAGTTGTGTGAAATTCCTAGTACATATCCACATTTTTAACTTGGGCATGAAGAACTGATCGTGTGTCATTTAGCCTGTCTTGTAGTAATGCTCTAAAGCCAAGATTTTAGTTGTCGGAAAGGCAGAGTTTGGCAAGATAGCTATTGTTCCTTACAGAGGCTAATTTTTGAAGCTTATTAGAGCTTTTCAGTGTTTCGTATTTGCAGCAACAAAGCAGGCAAGTGAAATACCATGATGGACACATGCCATGCCTAAAATCTCAACGAAAATGTAATGAAAGGGCGTCGAATTTGGAAACAGAAATCCTTGACTGGGATGAATACTTTCTCCCGAGTTGTTATGCAGGCTCTTGACTGGAATAATGATATCCAATGGTCCATATCTGCATAACTGGAATGCATGTGCCTTCATGGTGCGAGAGTCATTCTTGTAGGTGACATAGCATGATTCCCCTGCGATAGAATATTTATTTTGTTTGTGTGTCTCAAATTCTTGGACGAATATATAACAAAAATTTTAACACAAGGGAGAAAGAATGGATTAGTTTTAAAAGCCTCTAAACACTGCACCAACGTGGATTCGCCGCCAGATGGTTCCATTGCTACTATGTAGTCTTGCATACTCTGCTTTGGCAGTAAGGCCAGAAATGTGGTGGCTGAGGATGTGTTTTAGGGAACCAGCAACCGGCAGCACCGCAAATTGATTTCAGTGTCGTCAGTTGCATGCTGCACATTGGGTGTTTTGGCAGCACAGCCATAACGCATTGACAAGTGTTGGGAACTTGCAAAATGAGTACGAAATAAACTTGTTGATTAGCTACCACAGTGGCACCACCAAAATCATGTTGGTGGTTGCACTGTGTTGACCCCGTATGCAGAGGCCTTAAAGGGAGCACAAGCAGAGTTAAGCTGACAAGCCAATGGTGACTGACGTGTACAAAAA
>JAHWFP010136631.1:0-11348 GCA_023313725.1 Lithobius niger | reverse complement strand
TTATTAGCATCTGGTAGTTTTCATTGGCTACACCCATATTTTCACGTCATAAAATTAATGCATTGACTTTTACATTTCAGGTACTCTGCTAGCTTACACTCTCGTGTCAACATGTGTTCTGATTCTTCGATACCAACCAGAACGTACCACTTTGGCGGAAATGCTTCCTGATTCCTTCAGACAATTAGAAGAGGAATGCGGGGTGGTACGGTCACGGGCGCCTTCCCCCCAGCCGCCTTCGTACGAATCGCACCACGTCAGCTGGGGTGACATGGACACTAATCGATCTATGGATGACGAAACGAACCTTATCGAAGGGAGGGTTGACAACCCGAAAGGGGAGCAGTACTTAGTGGCTGGTAACGCTGACCAAAAGTCGTACGGTAGCTTGCCAGAAGGACCCATCGAAGAACCCCCAAGAGGTCCCAGTGCCTACAAGGAGTTCATGAAAAAATTGGAGTATGCTTTGCCGGCTGTCTTTCCGTGGAGAGATCGACATTCTGCCACGGACGCCTCCGGTCAACTCGTACTTAAACTAGTCGGAGTATTATACATTCTCGTTATTATCTTCGACTTGATCATCGTCTGTGACATCAACTATCTCGCGGAGGGGTCCGGCGTCGCATTATTCTTTATCTTCCTGTTCTTCTTTTCTATTCTGGGCATCTTACTGTTTATTTCAAAGAAACCACAAAACAGGTAATTATTATGAGGTTGGAAAGAGTGCTGTTTGTAATGTCTGTAACAGTCGTGGCGTCGGCATAGGTGCATCATTAATTGAGCGCCTAAGGTCCCACATGTTTATGACCTCCAAATGTGTAGGGATCCCGAATTGTAAGGGGCCTCCAGAAAGTCTCAAAGTTTTTTTTTATTGGGCTGCAGGTATGGTAATGTTTGCATTGTAAATTATGTATGCAATCGAATCATTTATTTCTAAAGGTTACAAATTATCAAATTATACTTGGCATTCAGTACCAAGTTGTAGGGGTTGAAGTTATTTATGCTGCTTTAAAACTTAAATTATAAAAACCAAGTGCTGGCATTGTTCTGAACAGGTACTGTAAAGTAGCAACAGCATTCGTACTTTCTCACCCAAATTCCATGCTGGGATTGAGTGCTCGTATACAGACAACATGGAAAAGTGACTTGACAATAGAAATAAGAGAGTTCAAAATGGTGGCTAGGTAGTGCGATAGTGCTAAATCTCTCTCTGCTCAACATAATCCCAACCAACATTTCTAGCTGTTACAGAAATTAGGTGGTTTATTTTCTGTCGACTACGAATTAGGGCCCCAAAACCGAGCAGCACCTTGGGGTGGGGCCTAACAAGCATAATGCACCTTTGATAAAAAAAAAAATCTGATAGCTCACAGAAATTTAAGCAAAAGCAGTTTTGTGGTGAGCTCTAAAATTTGAACTTCTGATAGGATGTGGGGGTAGGAGAGAGTGATAGTTTTGAGTGGCTTTGGACATCTGCAAGGTTATCAATGTAAACATCACAAGAAGTATTGGAGTGTACTGGATTTAAGTCAATACACAATATTTGATTTCGGAATTTTTCCAATCATGTTTATGTTGTAAAATAGTGATTAACTGTTTTAGGTGTTCACTTTTTTGGTAGCATAAACAAAGCAATTGATATTTCAGTCTTATTCCTTGTTACAGCCAAAATAACAAAGAATGTCAGAAGTTAAAAAAATTCAAGCACTTTAAAGGACTAGCAAGGACTCTTAACCTACTAAGTTCAAGGACCTTTTCAATACAAACACCTTTATTTTCTTCTGAATTCTTTAAGCTGCATTCATAGTGGCAACTTTTGTTCAACTATAACAGCCTTCAACTTCTTCCTTTTTATGTAGAATTTTTTTCAAAATGTTAAATTTAATCAAATGCTCTCGTTTTTTGTCACATTTTCTTACTCAGAAATTTGTCAGAAATTATCTGAGGAGGAAACGCAAAGTTCGTACAATTTTTGGTGGCATGGTGGCTGTACATTCAAGCAGTTTCAGGGACAAAAACGAAACTATCACTATACAATTGGTGTGGTGGCTGTTGATGACACTTCACAGTCCGTGATTTAGTTCTAAAATCTTATATGGCTCGCCTAATTTCTGTGGGACGACTGACGTTGAGTGGCTTGTTTGTAGATGTGATTTTAAAGTTGAATCTGGAGAAGAATTTCTAATAGTGATTTCACACAGCATAATTCGTCTAGGGTTGGGGCTGGCCGTGGCCGGATGTGGCCAGACGTGATATGGCTCCCTTTAGCAGGTTCTGCAGGTCCCGCGCGCGCCTGTACTTCAGACTAATTATAATTGGCCGTTATTGGATTCGTTTGTTTTGGCAACAACTGATGGCAGAACATTTTTAAGCTTTGTTAGCATATTTCCTGCGGCACGGTGGACGTTCGGATTTCAGATGGAATAATTAACGCATGCTGGGCAATGCCAGGCCTTGCGATTCCAGGCCAGGTGCTGGTTGTGTAGCAGCCGTTGTGGCTCTCTTCCGCATGGCATGAGACAGTATGGCATGCAAACATTATTCTGTGTGAAATCATAACTGCAAGGCCGAAAATATCATTCCAAAATCGGGGATGTGAACGGATTGAAGTCAAGGCAGTTCTAATATGAAAGTTCCAAATTAGGAACCACCCCAATATCGGTCGCTACATGAATAGGTTGCACATTGTGTTTATAACATATGACTGTGTGGCGTTATTAATGGGGGTTGTGATGTAACAGTACTTTAAAACTAAGTATTGCGGGATCTTGAGGATGGCAAATCTTCTCGAATTGTGAGGCCAAAGTCGATGAAGTGGGAAGTTGCATAAAATCTTCGGAAATTTCCAATTACTGGTCGAAAATCGATAAATTCAGAAAAGAGACGCAGAAGGTACAGTTACGGCATTCTTTATGATGGTATAAAATAATTTTATAGTGTTTAAAAATACGGAAGTTAAAAAAAACATATGTTAAATGGGATATGGTAAAATAAAATAACTACTTTGAAAAGTTTGCTAGTCCTAATAATCCTATGTACAGAAGAAAAGTTACTTGCATGGTTATTTGCACGGGTGAACCCAAATAATGAAGTCCTTTTATTCATAAGCAGCGTGTGTATCGTAAAATCGTTGCACAAAATGTTGTATTCTTGGAACTCATGTAATGAGCCGTGTCTCTGCTTTGTCTCAACGCTCATGTTGCAGCTAGAGACCATGTTACACACAGTAATACTCAAGAACCTTTATTCCCACAAAAGCCTTACATGCAGCCATTGCGTCTGCTACTTCACAATACTCTCAATTGCAGCCCAAAATACTGCTTCCTGCACTTACGTCATCAGCAACGCTGACCTTTATGCTGTAATCTAGATGGCACAGACATACCTGAGCCGATACAGTTATCCCCCCTCCCCACTCTTAAATCGGCATGGTGGGAATGGTTCTTAGAGTTCCATCCAAAGTAGGGAGATGGTTAGGTTCGATAAGCGTTACAAGATTGGAATGCTGGAAAAAGGGATACCTCTTAACAGTTATAACTCTAGGTGGAATGACAGGCAATAATAATTGAGATAATTTGGCACGTTCCAGAATCATAACTACAATCGCAAGATATAGACCGCATTCTCAAGGTCTATGTTAAACCCAATTTAGACCCATTTTAGACATAAATTGGATTTGGATTTTAATTAGTTGCATATTACTTTTATATATATATTTTTTTTTTTTGGAGGGAAGGGGGTTCGGGGCGATAGATATGAAAATGGTTAGAGGACTGACTTGCCGGCTCGCCATGCCTGTTTGGATATCATACTTTTCAAATGATATGATTGAATCAATATTGGCCTGCTGTTGAGTCGTAATTTTGCTGTTCGTTGCTATGGCAGCAGAACATTGGTGCCTAATGTTTCAGCTGCTGATTAAACTTGCTAGTTAGGTCCTGTTTGTATGTTGCCAACTTTTCTGTATGTTGTGTGATAAGCTCTGTTAAAAGATCTATCAAATTAGCATTGGCAGTGGTGGCACCCGTTGGTGTTTTCACAAAGTTTAGGTCCTGGAAAGTGTCATCATTTCCGATTCATCAAGACGCTACAAACCTAACTCCCTACCAGCATTATTTGATGACAATAACAGCTTCAAGACATTTCTTAATCCATGCGGATTTAATTCAAAGTCACTATACATAATGCTTGGTTACAGTTATGTACACTAGGCACTTATTATAAAAGATCGTTGGTCTTGGCCTATCTATACTTAAGGAATTGAATAGCTGCATTAATGATGGAATAACACTACTAGAGTTTGAGGTAACTAATGCTTAAGTTTAAGATTTGACTCTATAGAGTTCGTAGAATGATTTTACATCACTGCTGACTACTCAATTTTTTTTTATGATATTATTTTTTTTAGCCTAGTCAGCTGAAGCAATTTAATGCTTGTGTGGTTGAACCGGCTCAATTTTGAACATTACCAGACTTTTCTGAGAAGAATAAATATCTGGAGTTAATCCAGGGATTCGTTCCAGGAAACCTATGATCATCGTTGGGGCCAAAAGATTGTCCAGAATAGTCCCCATAGTCGCTGAAGGACCATGGTAGCCTCTCACGGTACCCTGGCCGGCAGTCCTGGCAGAGACTTTGCCAAGGTTCCCTTTCCAGGGGTTCGACCAGATCCACAAACCTCCAGCAACCAGGTTGAGCTCTCTCACCGCTCAGCCACGATGACCACTATGGTTCTATAGCTGACTTCACTAAATTAACTGGGTGGTCTCACTTCTTTGTTTCTAGAAGCTCCTCTCCCCGACTATATTTTGGCTTGGATTGCACAAAGTCGAAATCGTAATCTTCTAAAATGTTGGGAAGAGCTCATCAATTGTCAGTTTGGATGCCATCAAATATAATGAGCCGAGTCTCTGGTTTGTCTCAACTTAGCACTCATTTTACTGCCAGAGTCCATACTACACACAAGTAATAATACTTGAGAACCTCAGCAACCACAAAGGTTTAACATACAGCAACGGCTTCCTGCAGCTATCGATGCTGTTTAGTCACAACTCCCTAAGTTACGTCATGCCAAGGCACTGTTTCCTACGCTTACTTCACAAGTAACACTGACCTTTGCGCTGTAATTTGGATTGCACGATAGACTGTAACAGACATCAATATACTTACCAACATTGCAACTGTTTTTTTTATTTATTATTATTTGTAACTCATCTGGATATAAAGGTTAAAATGTGAAATCAAGTCCAACACAGAAAGTTGTTCACAATGCGATCGTTAAGCATCTGTTCTTAGTTGAGATCCTGGCCACACCACCAAAAAGAATGTAGACGAATTTTTTTGCGATGAGGGTGGTAGCACCTTGGAACTCGCTTCCTGATGTTTCCGTTGGTGCAGTCTCAGTGGAAGCTCCTAAATATTAGCCCTTGACAAAGTCTCTATTACACAGTTCTTGAAACGACAATATTAATTGTAAATTGTGTTGGAACGGTGTTAGTTGACTCATTGCCCTTCAGTAGTCCATACCATCTTTCCATGATGGTTTGAAGTGTTTTATTAATATTATATTAAATACACACTGCAAATAAAGGCAATTTTACTTCTTACATTAAATATTATAACAAACTTCTTAACGCACAATAAACTCTACCACGAAGTTTTCAAATATGGTAACGATAACGAGAGCTCCATGAAAATGTCATACCTTGGCGATAAGATACAGTAAAGTTTACTATATATACAGTAAAGTTTACTATATATACAATGATTTAAAGTAATATTTACTGCTGGAATTTCTTTTTGTAGTATTTATTTATTTTTTGTAGTATTGTGCTTGCTCGGTAAATATTATTGTACGATTTTTTTTATTTACTCTATAAAATAGTATAGTAAAATAGTATAGTATAGTATACTATATTTCTCGATTCAGAACGGTATTTTAAGCAGCTGGCAGTAATGTATTTTTAAAGTCAAACGTTGTCAGTCTTTTTGATGGGGAAAATGTTATGTTTTTGCTGTAAACATCACCGTGTCATTACAGTTGCTAACGGTAAACTACACTGTATTTTTACGAATTTCTAAAGCTACTGACAATGTTTTTGTAGTTGTTTTGCAAGTTTTTACAGTCAAAATGACTGGTGGTATTACTGCCACCCATTGACTTGCAAAGACTTTTTTTTAAAGCAATGGCACCCCCAAAGTGCTCCCCTTCCCCACAAGACCCAAAGTTAAGAGTGGCATAATTTTAAAAAATCTGAAATTTGTTTTTTTTTACACGTTTCAAAGACATTAAAATTACTGAAAATGAATTGTTTTCAAGGACGTCAAGGACCTTATAGCAAACTCCTGCTTGCCCTTGGTTGAGTTTCTGGGACCCAAATTTTTAATTCCAATTACTTGAGCAAAATTCCTGGGTGCACTGCTGTTTATCACAGTGTAAGAATCGACAAACTACTCTGTGAAGAGCTAGTCTTTTACCGCAGCCATCACACCAACCATTTCCGGTATTTTCTAATCGGAAAAAAAAAACATCGACTGAATGATGGATTCAGAAATCAGTCTGCCATTTTGTACTGCTGTAGGAATTTTATTGTATCATAAATTAACGCCACCATGATACACGCATCATACTCCGTATCTCGATCCACGACGAGACGATCTTTGTCCATGTTGCTGCCATGCTTACTAGGTATAGGTAACTCGAAAGCCACATGGTCCTTTAAAGGCGAGTTAACCAGCGAATTTAGTATTAATTAGGTAAAAAAAAAAACTAGCGATCGAGAATATATATGATGCGAGTTGTGTCCTTGCTGTGCCACCATAAACCTGTGAAGGCGAAATGCGTGACCAGATGATCAAAAGCGACTATCTGCACAGCCAACATTGCTGCAGATGCTGTGACGTGTTTTATCCAGGGATCGTTTTAAACTTACCCCTCAGAATAGCTTGTCAAAGGTGTAAGTACATTTAAAAGACTTGCCAAATAGTTAGTTATTCAACAGTATGAATGTGCACTTGTGCTTTTATTTACCCACGAATTATGTATTACCAGGAATGTGTTAGCCTCCAAGTTTTGCTTGGTTGGAATAGCTTACGTCTTTTGTTGGTAGGATGCTGACATTACAACGTTGCAGCATCTCCGTGCTGACATTTTAGAAATACTAATAATGTAGGCCCATTCGTTGCAAGCTGGGGGGGGGGGGGGGCTGATTGTAACGAGCTAATGACAAACTTGCTTCCAAGAATCCAACACAGCACATCTATGAACATTTTGTAATATCATAGTTTACTATGGACAGAAGCGAAGCAATTGTCAAGTGAATGTGAGGCTCTTGATACTCGGCAACAAAAACTGTGAAAGACTAGATCTCTCTTTTAAATCTTATGGCCCAGTGTATTTTAAAATTCACTTAATAATATAATAATATAAAGTTTGTTACAAACGCGACCGGAATGGCAAGGACCTGGTGGTCACTAACTGCCATCTGAAGTTAAAACGAAGACGGTTGCCCGGCTGTAAAGGAAGTGTTGATGGTATAGGGTTGGGGTCACGAATGCCTTACCACCAAGGTTAAACCTACCAGGGACACAGTGGTCCCCGATGGCAAACGTGAGGGTCGAGTGAGGGGAAAAGCCGTACCATTGTCAATGTTAAAAAAATTTTTTTTTAAATAAAATAAATAAAGAATTCAGCCAATTTAAGCCAACCATATAAGTCACGGAACTGATGTAAACTCAAACTAATACAATTTATTTAAATTGGAACATTAGCTCAGACGTGAGTAAATATGGTGCAAAGTGATTCATTTCCTATTTTCTCCCTCACAGGAAATGGATTGCTAAATTCACTCTAACCTATGTAAATGTCGCAAAAGCTATTTCGAGCAAGATGCTTGAAATTAGTGCGAAGGTGTGTCCTTTTAAGGCTTGCAGAAATTTATTTAAAAAAAAACTTGTAGTTATTTTACAACTTTTAAAATGTGTCACATTTAAACCCATCAGTAAGTCAATGTTAATATTGTCGAAATGATTTTTCAGAAAAACACTCAAGTTTATGACGCCTGGTCTGCCTTTTGTGCCAGCTATTGCTATTACCGTCAACATCTACTTAATATTCAAGCTGTCAATTCTAACACTCGTGCGTTTTACGATTTGGATGACTATAGGTAAGTTTAATATTTTTTTTCGTGGGGGTTTCAGTGTACCCGACGTAAATTAAATCATACGGCAATGCAATGAAGTAGCAGAATATTTTCGTGGTTTTGCATAAGCCAGCGTATTCTCGAATAAGTTAACTTTGTGGCAGTGCTTTTGCACGAGGAACATAGTGTCTAAGATTTATCATTAGTAGGATTCGACGAGTGAGTTGGGTGCTTTGGTTCTTGGGTGTTTAGTATTGCACGTATCCTCCAGAATTAATGATTAGTTGGGAATGATGTCGGGAGATAGCAAATTTCTCCAGATTTGTTTACAGCTTGTTTTTCAACTTTTGAGCTTATTTCAACACCGCTAAAAATTGTAAAATGATCCTAGGTGAATGTCAGACTCTTTCTTCGACGTTCATTGCTAACCATCAGAATATCAGATTATTCTGATCAATGTGGTAGCATCCTATAGTAACATATCAGCTTATTTTGACAATATTGCTGCCTAACTAGTAAGTGTTCTCGGCTATGGTGTCCCTGTCAGTTGGTGGTCCATGTCGGGAATATGCACTACCTAGGTATCTGGGTATCAGATTTCCACACGTCCGAGGTACAGTGGAAAACTCCACAAGTGCCATTCCATGGTTAGTCAGTCAAAGTTGGAATGAGGGGATAAAGGTCTTTAGCAGTTGTTCCTTGATTTTATTCAACCATGAGTTAACTGCCATTTTCCATTTTTATGATTTTTGCAATTGACTAGGATTCGCGTGGTGCAAGTGGGGGTCAACACTTCACTAGATGTGATCACTGGCTGCATGAGGACAACTTCCATCTCTGCAGTCCCCTACAAGATTAGTTGTCTTTTGTGTGTAAGAGCCAAAATGTGTTCTTTCGACTTGTTCTGCGTAACTTTTATCGTGGTGATGGGGATCTGGTAGGCAAGATTTTGTACAGCTGCCTCTCCCTGCCAGCTTCTGCAATCACTTTCCTTCAGACTGGTGGTGGGGACAACCATCTTTAGAGTGAAACCAAGATTCCCATATTGGTGAGTAACGCCATTGGTCTGCCCATGGTTGTTTAGTTACGAGCTACACTCTGTTGATAGTGAATCGTGCATAGCAAAAGGTCTCTTCCTGCCACCGCCAGGACTGTGGGGTTCGGGAGTTTGATGCATCATCCTCTATGGTGCACGTACAGGAGATGCCGGTGTGTGGGTACCTGCATTTAAACTTGGTTATAAATATCGACTGGAAAGTATGCCAGGTATGATGTTTGGTCTTGCCTTGGGGGTCGACTGGCTGGATGTCTCTTCAAATCCGCATGCTGCTATGATTTTCCTAGTGGGAAAATTCTGATTCCAGGATCCATCATTCGTTAGTGCTGGAAATTGGTGTCATGCTGCTGGAGGGATTCGAGTCTGGTGTGGAGGTAGATATAGGCCGGGAGCCGAGTCCCTCTGATGTGGTGGGAAATCGGGTGGCTGACTCAACACAATAATGTCAGTTACCGCGAGAGGCTGTGGTGGACATTTGTGCTGTCTGCCACTGAGTTCGTTTTGCACATGGAGCGGGATGAAGAGTGGTTCCATAGGATAAGAAGTGTACTCTTTATAGCATCTACCAATCTTTGTCACGGCCTTCTGAATTAGCTATCCTGCCTCGGAAAGCGGTTGTCACTTTATCGAGGCAGCACACTGTGCAGCCAACTTGCGTGGAGTGGGCCTATCCCTCTCACTGGCTTGCTATTGTGGAGTAGGGTGGGAAGACATGGCCCCGTATAGGATTTCCCGCCTAGCTATTGTGCAGCATTAATTTTCTTTGCTCAATCCGTTGTTGCATAGTCCCACGTTGAAACTTAATCTATGTGCACAAAGTGCAATGGTCGAGTTTTGCTAGGCAACCGATTGGTTCTAGCCTTGGCTAGGACGAAGTGTGTGGTGGCGGTAGGAGTTGTAAATATTGTTTTGCAGTTTTAGTGAATCTATTGTTGTTTGAGAGGCAGATGATCTATTGTGGGTCACCGCTCCCTTAAATAAAATCTTACAATCTCTCTCTCAGATTATCCACTTGTAAATCATACTCGTTTCATAATTGTTGTAAACCATGATAGCTTTCATGCAAAAAGGCATGGAAAAAGGTTTGTCCTAATGATTGGTACCTCTGCCAGGAATGTCTGTCAACAAATGGCCACTATAAATCGACTGAGAGTGTTCATAACAGTGGAGAACGAATTACATACTGTAAAGATATTTTGAGGCCCAGTACATTTGGGAATCGAAACTGGTGGGGTGGGAGGATATGTTGCAGTGACGTTTAGGCCTAAGTAATAACTCCCACATGAACCAGAACACAGGGATAAAGTAAAACGATTACTGGAGCTAAGGATCTAGTAATCCCTTGTTTGAGACGAAACTAGGCAGTAACACTATTATTTTTGTGGTGTTCAGATTGTTTAGTCGCTTTTTATTAATTACGCTCTAAACTGCAGCACAATTTTAAAGGTATCAGTGGCTTGAGAATTATTAATTCGTCATCCACCTTCAGTCTAATTAGACAAATTTACGATTAGGTAGTCGTCGAAACTAGCTACTCGTTTTGGCACTGTTGAAGAACAGTAAATTAACAATTTTAGGTGCTATTTTCAATGCCAGATCCAGTGATTCCGTTCAATCACAGATGAGCAAGCACTCCGAAATAAGTCTTGCTAGTATATTATGTTGACTACAACGACTAGATGTCATGAAAAACTAGAAATGATCCACAAATCATGGATTTTTTTTATTATGTATTAAATATGAAATAAATTGAATTTTAACAGTTAGGTAATGATGTTTTTCTTAATTGAGAAACTTTTCATAATGATTTCGTTCTGATCACAGAACATGGTATTTAAATTCTCGTCTTTTATCATGTTATATCTTTTATATATCTGTTATATCATGTATATCTTTTATTCATGTTAATGTTGTATGTCAAGTTATGAAAATGTCCTCTGATGAGCCGAGGAGGAAGCACCAGAAAACCTATAAATACACGGATTTAAACCTTAAGCGGTATGTCGTTTCTACTTCTGTAGTCTTCCACCATTAAAATATGACTTAACTTAACGAGACTCGCATCAACAACTTCAGAGAGCTCCATAACTTATGACACATGCCTCTGCAGGACAAGCCGCTTCCAATCTTTTAGACTTTTCTCATGTTTA
>JAHWFP010136623.1:0-30856 GCA_023313725.1 Lithobius niger | reverse complement strand
GTACAGAAATATAAAAATGTTAAAAAAGAAATAAATAAGAAAATTCAAGAATGTAAACAAAATTATTATAAAGTAAAGTTGAAGGGATTAGAACAAAAAAAGAAATCGATATGGGAGGTAATAAACGAAATTACAAAAAATAACAAAAAGGTTAGCATTGATGACAGTATAAAGAAGACTTTTAAGGGAGAATGTACCTCAAAACTGACAAATGACTTTAATGAAGTGTACTCAAAACAAGTCCCAAATCTGAAAGGAAGCTTTAAGAAAGAACACGACTTGTACAAAAGTGGAGACTTTTATAAAAAGATGAGAGCAAAAACAAAAACAAACCAGACTGTAACACAAAAAACAATGTACATTGACTATGCAAATGATAAAGATATAATAGAATTAATCAGTGAGTTAAAAGATACAAATGCAACAGGAATTGACACAATACAAACTGAACACATAAAAAAACAAAAGAAAATACAGCAAAAGCTATATGTAAACTAATAAATGCAATGATACAAAAAGAAGTCTGGCCAGATATGTTAAAAATCCAAGTAATAAGGCCAGTGTATAAAAAAGGATCTAAAATTGATAAAAATAATTATAGACCTATAGCGTTACTCTCTATAATTGATAAAATAATAGAAAAATTTTTTGCAAATAAAATAAGAAAATTTTTAGATAAAATAAAATCATTTAATGAAAGCCAATATGGATATACAAAAAATAAGGGTACAACTGACTTGCTAATAGACTTGAATGATACAATTACAAAAGCATTAGATGAAGGGAAGTATGTTGGTGTAGTGCTAGTAGACTTGCAAAAGGCATTTGACACTTTTGATAATAACATATTACTAGAAAAGTGTAAACGGTTAGGGCTCAGAGGGAAAATTTATAATATTCTAACAAGCTACTTAAGTAACAGGAATACAATAGTACAGCTACAGGGCATAAACAGCAACTTAATTGAAACAAAATTTGGAGTACCACAAGGCTCTGTACTAGGACCACTACTTTATTTAATATACACAAATGACATATCAGAAAATCTTGAAAAGACAGAAATATTTTTATTTGCAGATGATACCATCATAGTTTCAATACATCGCAAATACGAAAAAATGATGAGTAATTTACAACATGATTTTGACATATTAAATGATTGGTTTATTGAAAATGAATTATTCATTAGCAAGGAAAAAACAGTTCAAATGGACATTACAGTACCAAAAATGAACAAAAGCAAAAATATTGGAATAATTAAACATTATGGTGACTGTAGGAACTTGGATGGTAAAAATACGCATATAATACAACTAATATCCAAAATAAGACAATTTTTACCAAAGATGTATCTGCTGCGAAAGATACTAGACACAAAAAATAAGAAAATAGTGTACGATGCTTGGATTGGAAGTATAATAAGATACGGCATAGAACTTTATGGATTTGCATCTGACTACTTGATCGAAAGATTACAAAAAGTGCAAAATAAGATTATTAAAGTTTTATTTGGCTATGAAGGAAAAGAACAAAAAACAAATGACATTTTTAAAGAGAACGAAATATTAAAAATAATAAAACTCAGAGATTATATTATATTAACAAAAAATTATTACATAAATAAATTTAAAATCTATAATAAAGAGAGAGAAATAAATCTAAGGAAAAATAAACAAACATTCTCACAACCGACATGGAATAATAAATATGGGAAAAGAAATAGAACTTATTATATACCATGTATTTTTAATGAATTGCCCAAAAATATGTTGGAGTACAACAATTTAAAAGACTTCAAGATAAAAATAAAAAATACCATGACAAAAGATACATAAATTTTAATAGCTACCACTAACAAGATAATAAAAATAAAATACCCATTGCAATTAAATAAACCTATAAAATAAACCAGGGTCAAGTGTTGTTAGTAATAGCAAAAAAAATGTGAATAAGATGCTTTGTATAAACTCACACAAGCTGTATTACAGCTTCGAGGATTGCAATTTGTTTGTAATTTGCTATTGAAATAAAAAAATTATTATTATTATTATTATTATTATTATTATTATTTAGTAAACAACTTCGACTTTGCCTCTATCCAACTTTAGATTCATTTTCCTATCGCTAATGAGCAGAGTGTGACAGGTAGTATTAGCCGGCACTGCTACTCTAAACTTCAGTTTGACTTGTATGTCCACGATTCCCGATTGAAGCCTCTCGGACTGTTTGGAGCAATCCAACACCACGAGAGGATAGGCTTTCTTTAACTGAAACAAGTCGAAACTCAAGTCGTTGGTATCGTAGCAAAGCTGCCTAAATTGCTGCGCTATTCTGTACAGACCACCGTACTCTCCAGTAGCAAAATTGGTATTTAAATCGAGAAACGGATATCTTTCTGAATTTAGAGTCACGTGAGCATCTTGCAGACTGCAGTGATCAAACACACCGGGGTTTTTGACTGAAGAGTTCTGCCTGTTAGTTTGAAAAGCTAAAACTATCCAGTGCCTAAATCCTAAATCCACGGTCGCTCCGTGGTCGAAGAGAATGTAAAGTTTAAGTTTCTGCTCGTCCGAGGCCGTGGCATGTGGAACTAGCCAGTTGATGCTATATAGAACGACTTTGCCATTGGCCGCTGCTGCGGCTTTGAAGATGGCGTTAGTGTCGCTCACTCGCATGAGTGTGAGCACGTGTTTAATTCCATAGATTAGCTTATAGTAATTTTCCAAAAATGCCATGACGTGTTTCAGAGGGATGGCGAATGTAAAGCTTCCCTTGGGAGTTGTTTCAACGACGATGGATGCGTGCCGCTGTTTGTATCCCAAGTTGTCTGTTAGTTCGGCAGCAACTGAAGCCGCGCTATCCAGCACCCAGCACTGGCCGAGCAGAGCCGGTTGCTTCGCCGAGCCGTAGGTAAGCAGCCCCTTCATCAGAGTACCGAACCCCGGATAATTTAACTCGTCGACTTGTTTATCACCAAGATGGTATTTTATGTTAGAAAACAGGAACATGGGAGCATTATTAATAAGACTAGCTACATCAGCGTCCGTGTAAGCCGAGTCATCGTCCTTCAGCAACCTCCCTTTAATCAGGAGGTAGCTGTTGGCAACGTGCAGATATAAATCTTGGTTTTCAACATGAATTCGGATTTCCGAATTTATGTTGTTGAGATTGGTGCCGACAATAGGATTGTATTCGTGGTAAGTGTAAGACTCGACGGATCAATCGTACACCAATGGTTCGTTGATTTTTAAGTAATCTTCTACTACGCTCATTTTCTGGGAGTTGTTATAAATTTGATAAAGCTTTATTTCTTGGCGTCAAACCTTTTGTTTTTTTTATTATTAGAGTTAAAATTAAGAAAGAGTCCTTTGCCTTTTTTTTCCAAACACGAGCATTTTTATCCTTTTTTACATTTTTAGATCTCAAATGAAGACGCACCGTGAGCGTCTCTCCGTTTAAATCCAACGGTTCGTTGGTCTGCGAAGTGAGCCAAACTCTTATATTTCTGATTAATTTTGTAGTCACCGGAAGGTAAATTAAATTATGAGGGGACTCTATGATTTTGAAACCGGGAGGGGAATTGGGATAAAAGGAGTATGAAGTGGGCTGAGTGTCGTTATTTAGGTACGAATTGCCTATGATATCCACGTGTACGAAAATTGTATTGATGCTCATAATGTCGACGGTATTTTGACTCTCTCGACTTTTCACGTAGTTGCCCGAGTCAAACCCCAAGACTGGAGCCAAACTCTTGTCACCCGAAAAAGATATTCCATAACTCGGATCGTTAATTATCAAGTTGGTTCTTAAAGTGTTTAGATTCGGAAGAATCGTAATGGCATCCTTGTTGTGACCATTCGCATCTATCACCGACTTGAGAAATTTGTTCAAATCCTCAATTTCGTAACCCCCGGGGTGACTAACACTTTGTGCCATGAAGCACCAGCATCGGTCGTGTACTGAATTTCGTTATTTTTCGAGGTGATGTTGTGGATGCTGTTGTACGTTCTCTAAATTAAGCAGGGCCAATTCGTAACTTTTTCAGAGTCTAAATGAATGGGAGTGTTTAGATTAATTATCAAATCAGAGTCTTTGCCGCAGAGAATACTTGAACAAGAATCCATGATCTTACTTTTTTCAAAGTGGGAAGAAAAACAAATTCGAAATCTGGAAGGACCTGACCCCAAAATTAACGATTGGCTAGTTTCCACCATAATGACCTTGAAATTTTTAACCAAGGTCATTTTATGCACCTAAATAGTATACCCGAGCCTAGGGGGTGCTAAATAGTGTACCCCACCCTAAGGGGTGCTAAATAGTGTACCCGACCCTAGGGGGTGCTAAATAGTATACCCGGTCCAAGGGGGTGCTAAATAGTACACCCGGACCTTGGGGTATCTGTATTAAAACAAAATCACTTAGCAAGCAGCCGATTTTATACACCCATGTGTAGCGGTGGGTACATAGAGCGTGTATGTTCAGTTCATTTCACGGTAGCAATGAAAGAGGGGTGGGGCGTCTTGTTCATTGTTGATGTAGTATCAATTAAAACTTTGGACATGCCAGCATCAAAGCCAATGTAGTAAGAAAACAAAACGAAGGACAAATAAAACGGTCGCACACTAGCTAGCAAACACTCATTTTTTCCCCTTCTGTTGGTTAAGTAGTAACCGTAAAAAAACCTTCTTTGCAATTTTGGTGAAGCAACATTCCAATTCTTAGTGCATTCATCTGAATGCATTAATTATCGTGAAAAATAATTAGTTTATAACTATTGTATTTTTTACCTGTATATGCACACTTGAATAGTTTTTCCATTTTTGTTTTTCCACCTACCTGAGTTAACTTACCTGCAAATACCTGAAAATACCTGCAAATGATCATATACTTCAAATTAGATCTGTTAAGAAAAGGAAAATTCATTTCTTAAAACTCTGATGTTCTTTTTTTTATTACAGCCCAATACTCGAGTTACTTTTTACATTTTTGCTCTCACTTAAACTCCAAAATAGACCACCACTCCTACAATTACGTATATTTAAATTAATACTTACCAAAACACTGACGGATGACGTGCTAGTTCTTCAGAAAAAAAGCCGTTAGAAATGATTTGGCTTTCAACGTCCGCATTTCATTACGACATCACCACTGCCGCGAGGCAGAATAAATTTAAACTGTAGTGGGTGACCTCGAGACATTAAAACTGAATGCTGAAATACGAATGAACTATACGAAGCGCTCACAGCAAATTACACTACCATCTCCAGATAGAGAGAAAATGAAAAAAAAGGCACTTTTCCAGTTTCCTCCAGAATGGACAATACCCCGCGCGTGTAAAGCGATTTATTTTTTTGAGGGTGCATGTGGCAGCAAATTGCACTTTCCGTCCAGGTGGAAGCAACTTTTTTAAGGGTCCATTATGCAGAATTCCCGCACGCGTGAAGCGATTTTTTAGGGTACATGTGTCATCAAATTGTGATTTCCCTGCAGGCGGAAAGCGATTTTTTAAGGGTCCATTTTATGCAAAATTCCCGTGCGTGGGAAACGATTTTTTAGGGACCTTGTGGCAGCAAATTGCACCTTTCCCCAACCTCCTCCAGGCGGGAAGCAATTATTTTTGATGGTCTATTTTATGCAAAATTCTCGCGCGTGAAGCGATTTTTTTGAGGGTGCAGGAGGCAGCATATTGCACTTTCCCAACCTCCTCCAAACTGACAAAATCGGGAAAAAAGTTGAAAAAAGGCACTTTTCCCCCTTCTCCAGATGGAGGAAAATGCAAGGAGTGGCCAAAAAGCACTTTTCTTCCCCCCCCTCCCCCCGATTGAGGAAAAATCGCGCATGGGAAGTGGGTACTTTCCCCCCTCCTCCAGATTGATGAAAATGCAAGAAAGTGGCAAAAAAAGCACTTTCCCCTCCTCCAGATCGATGAAAACAGAAATAAAACCATCAAATTGTGTTTTCCCACCCTCCTCCAGATTGAGGAAAACCTGTGCGTGGGAAGCGGGCACCCTCCTCCAGATCGCTGAAAACGGGGAAAAAAGTGCCAAAAAAGAACTTTCCCCCCTCCTCCATATCGACGAAAACGGGAAAAAGGTGGCAAATTTCGCTTTCCCCACCCTCCTCCAGATCGATGAAAACCTGCGCGTGGGAAGTTGGCACTTTCCCCCCTCCTCCAGATAGACGAAAAATCGCGCGCAGGAAGCGATTTTTTTTAAGGGTCCATTTATGCAAAAATCCCGTGCGCGGAAAGCGGTTTTTTGGGGGTGTGTGGCTGGATTCCTGCCATATCGTAGTTTTCCCCTACTCAGGTAGCCAACAAAGGTTCTCTGCTTTTATTTCTGTATTTTTGCTCAATTCCAAAGTATTCTATCACCGTTCATACCACGGAAACTCAACGACGATTACCACCTTCAAACAACTTTAAAAAAAAAATTAAGAGAAGTTGTCTGAAGGGGTGATTCGTCGTTGAGTTTCCGCGGTATAATCAGTGATGGGGAACTTTGGATCGAGTTACAATCAATAAAAATAAGCACAGAACAATGCTATTAACAATAATATATCTGCGTAAACAATGTTGCCCGCACAGTCCCATTGTCGAGCTTTCTGAGCAAGAAAACGTCAGCACGATTCGTTGTTTGTTGTGCGCGTGCTTAACTATAAGGAAGGGGCTGAGATATTGAAATCGGTAGATAAATAGGATATCACCCAGCGTTCTCGGGCTGAGGTGTAACAGTACTTGGGCGCTGTGCGCCCACGGATTGTTAAATCTCATCCCTCGATAGCCGGTTGGTATCCTATAACTATCACCATACCATAATACGTTCTTCAAAGAAAGGAAATAGCTGCGACTATTATTAATAAACCAGGAAGTGCAATAGCGTTCACGTTGTAGACAGCTAAGGAAGATAAGTGAGTAGCAACAGTGGTGAAAAAAATCGAATGTAGTCATGATTCCGGAAATTAAACCCTAATGCATCAAGGGTAGAGGTCTGGAATTCATTAACCCTGTGGCGCCTGTTTTTTGCATACTGATGGTAATTCAAACGGCAAGTTAGCAATATCTTGATTGTGTCATGGACGCCCGATCCAAAGACGTGGGTCCAATTCCCACGGTTTTGATTTGTTTGGTCAATATTGCTGTTCTCTTAATATCCAAAAAACTAGCTAAAATTTTATTTTCTATTGTTTTTATACTGTACTAACAGAAAGGATTAACTAATTTTGTATATTGTTTTCTTTAAATGTGAACACTGCTATATAAGTTTACAGAAATTCACCACGTAAGGACACTTAACATTTCTAATGAAATATGAAATAATTGTATAAAATTGCGACTGGTAGTTTGTTGGCAATTCAATAGATTTATAGCTGTTTGCAATATTGGCTTCACTGTGTTTCCTGTTATTTTTATTAGCAGCTTTTTTAATGTTGTCGTTTACTTGTGTATATATGTTTGTCCAGGGAAAGAGATACGAGGTCCAGGCACCCATGTCTTTCAGCTTGTTTACTGACCTTCATTAAAACGGCAAGTTAGCACCCAAGAATTGGGTTCAACAAAGACTCATGCTGTCCACGAATTTTTTCTTCACACTACTGTTCAGTTAGCCATCCTGGGTCCATTGTGCACCTTCGTTTATTGCAACCTTTTGGCCTCTTCATTGTGTACATGCACCTGAAAATTCCTGTATTGGCAGATTAGTAAAAATGGCTTTCCTGATAACGTAACTTTAGTCACTTCTAAACAGTACTTCTGATAAATTGATATTGTGAGACTTTTAAGCAATACTGAATTTGAAATTTGCATGTAGCCGTGGTTATTGGCACTTCTAAAAAGTGCAGTTAAAAAGAATTTCAGAACCGATTAAAGTATGGTAATAAGGTACATATTGTCCTCCATTTGCCACAATTGTCTGCAGATAAGTTGCTTTCTGTAACACATTCCTCGGATTAAAAGTATCATGCTCAGCTTATGCCGCTCGTGAAGATGTTGGTCCTTAAAAATTTGTTGAAAACGTCGCCCAAAAAACACTTACCTTATCGAAATACCATTGTTCCAAAAGGAGGGCAACGTATCTGTTACTCAGGAAACATCAGGTAATATCTATTATTCAGTGAACAACTAGCTAAATCCGAACTAGCAATCCTAAAATATTGTTTTATTAAAATGTGAACACAGCTATATAGGTTTACTGAAAATCACCACGTAAGGACACTTACCGTTTTGATATAAATGTGAAATAATAGTATGAAATTGCAATTGGTAGTTCGTTGTAAATTCATTAGATATTAGAAATTATTTTCAAAGTATTACAGAAATTATATTTATTATTTTGAAAAATTGCATATTTCCAAGTTTAAATACAAGTAAAAGAGGTGTTCTTAATTGAACTACAGTAACAGAATTTTTTCCTTCACGTGTTTTTATGTAAATCTTTCATTCTGCTAAAATTAGTACATATTACACAAGAGCATCACAAACGTATGTCACACAAAGTGTATAAAAAGCTACTTTGTAGCCATGAGTATAGAAGAATAATAAGGTTCTGCCCTAGCATATGATGGGTCACAGAGACTCGACTCGATCACCCTTAGTAATGAAGCAGTTAGTGACAGTCATCAAATCAATATGGAGCAATGTAATGTAGAATTCTTTTTTAGTTTCAGCAGTATTTGCAGCTTATATGTGGGACCTTAATGTAATTCATAAATTCTTATTTTTAAGTTATTCTTTGGAAATCTACGAATAATTAGCTATATTCTTTATTCTTTTCAATATTATTTCTAACCAATCAAGAACCAGTTTGGTTATGAGGCAAACTATGATAGGTGGATATTATTGTAAAAATCATGTTTCAAAGGAAAAGCAGAACTTTCAAATCAACTACCAAAAAAGCTGGATTGCGATTTCACCTTCATGTCTGTTGAAAGTAATGTGAGACTCACAGAAAGTGTTTGCTCATTTAGCGAACTTATACCATGTGCTCTTAGTGGAGAAATGCCCTTTGTAGAGTACTAGGACCGTAAATCAGTGACTTAACACACCACAAATTGTAACAAAAGGTTTCATGGTTGTTCCTAACTGGAAAAAAAATTCGAAAAAAATTCTTATCCACGCTATCTGCTGCCGTTTTCCTGGAAAAAATAGGCCTAATTTGCATATTACAGTTTGAAAATGCATTTAATACATATACGGAAATACAAAGGACATTTTAGTGTTCCTTGCATTGCGAGGCAGTTTTTTGCCGGAATCTACTGTAAAAGATGTGCACTTTAACATTCTGAAGGGTTCCAGGATGTAAACCTTGAACATTAAAGATGGTGACCAAAATGGCACCCACTTTTTACACAATTTTCGCCATTTTCGCCTACTATGCAAAAACCGTTAGTGTTACAGAAAAACTGTTCGAATATAAGTTGTTTACAATAATGTAATCTACAATGTTCGTCCCATACCTTTTTTCCATATTTCACGGTTATCGAGAAATATGGCCAAACATGACAATGGTCATGTTAGCCATTTTTGGCCATTTAGGCTTATTTAATACTCAATTTACTCAATTTACTCGATTTACTCAATTTACTCAATTTAAATAATACTTATTTAATACTTAATTTAATGCATATTCTTCTGTTGTTCATATAGGCCTTGCTTTAGGTGGTATAATAGTAATAAGCTTTTGAGGGCATCAAGGTGTTATAACTTTAATAATTGGTCATGGGTTATGCTCTTCTGGTTTATTTGCATGTGCTCATATTTTATATGAACGGGGAGGCACTCGTAGAATATTAATAAACAAGGGAATAATTAGAGTTTTTCCTAATATAATACTAGTTTAAACTTATTAGGTGAAATTAGTCTTATAATTTTACTTGTACCTTGGTCGGTAAATGTTTGTATTATGTTAGCTGTTTCATTTTTTAGTGCTGCGTATTCTTTATATTTATTTTCTTTAGTAAATCATGGAAAGATTTTATTATATTATGGCTTTTCTGATATTAAAATGCGAGAATATACAGTGATGGTGTTACATTGGGTACCATTGAATATAATAATTTTCAAGGGGGATTTAGTATTTTCTTGATTATAAATTAGATAGTTTAGTAAAATAACAACTTGTGGCATTGTAGACAAATTAATTTTCTATTGATAGTTTATAATTTATGTAAGGTTAGCAGATATTGGCTAATAATTTTTAGTCTTTTAAGATTTCCTATGGGGATTTGAATAGTGTCGGTGGATCAGTCATTCTATTTAGAATGGTGGGTGACATCCCTTGGAAGTTGTAACATTGTTTTGTCGGTGGTGGTGGATTGAGTAGCAGTGGTTTTTTTTTCATTTGTGTTTTTTATTTCATCTAATGTTATGTATTATAGAATTGATTATATGGCTTCTGATCGTGAATTGAGACGTTTTGTGTGACTTGTATTATTATTTGTTGTTTCTATAATACTTCTTATTTTTAGTCCAAATTTAATTAGAATTCTTTTGGAGTGAGATGGTTTGGGTTTAGTTTCTTATTGTTTTGTTATTTATTATCAGAATGTTCGGTCTTATAATGCTGGAATAATTACTGTATTATCTAATCGTATTGGTGATGTTGCATTGTTATTGGGGATTTCTTGAATGGTGGGGTGGGGTGGCTGAAGAATTTTAAGTATTAGTTTGTTAGGGAGAAGTTTAGAGTGATTTTGGATTGTTGGTTTTGGTTTATTGGCTGCTTTTACTAAGAGATCTCAGATTCCATTTTCTGCTTGGCTTCCTGCTGCAATGGCTGCACCTACTCCTGTGTCTGTATCTGAATTCTGAATATCTGAATTTGTGAATACAACATAAACTTTCAATTGCTGTAGCTTAGTTTTTAATTCAAGTGGATGACTTCAGTTGGATTCAATCGAATGTCTTCTTTGAGTCAAGGGCAATGAAAAGGATCTATTACTATTAGGGATCGAGCCACGTCTGTTTTGCTAGGGGTTGATATCACAGTTACCGTTATTTTTTTCCCTCATTTTCAGCTTTCAGCTGCTCTTGTGACATTTCTAATTTAGATAAATGACTTCAATTAGGTTCATATGAAGGGTGAGAATGTCTTCTTTGAATCAAGGGCAAGGAAAAGGATCTATCAATATTAAGGACTGAACCACGGCCATTTTACTAGGGAGTGGTATCACAGTTGTCGTTCATTTTTTTTGCTTATTTTCAAATTTCAACTGCTCATGTCACGTTTATAATTTAGATACACGACTCTAATTAGGTTAATTCGAAGAGTGAGAATGTCTTCTTTGAATCAAGGGTAAGGAAAATGGTCTACCATTATTAGAGACTGATCTATGCCCATTTTACTAGGGGCTGGTATAATAGTTACTGTTAATTTTTTTGCCTATTTTCAAGTTTCAACTGCTCTTGTGACGTTTGTGAATCAAGGGCAAGGTAATCGGTCTATCACTAATAGGGATTGAGCCACGGCCGTTTTATTAAGGGCTGGTATACAGTTACCGTTTAATTTTTCGTTCATTTTCAGCTTTCAACTGATCTTGTGAAGTTTCTAATTTATATTTATGACTTCAATTACGTTAGTTCTGAAGGGTGGAAATGTCTTCTTTGAATCCACTTATTTTTCCACTTGCAACTGCTCTTGTGACGTTTGTAATCTAGATAAATGACTCTAATTAGGTTCATTCGAAGGGTGGGAATGTCTTTCTTGAATCAAGGGCAAGATAATGGGTCTATCACTATCAGGGATTGAGACACGGCCATTTTACTAAGGGCTGTTATAACAGTTACTGTTTAATTTTTCCTCGTTTTCAACTTTTAAATTATCTTGTGAAGTTTATAATTTAGATTTATGACTCCAATTCTGTTCATTCGAAGGGTGGGAATGTCTTCTTTGAATAAAGGGCAAGGAAAATGGTTTATCACTATTAAGGACCGAGCCACGCCCATTTTACCAGGGGCTGATATCACAGTTATTATTCAAGTGGTCGCTAATTTTCAACTTTAAATAATTGCTCTTGTGATGTTTCTAATTCAGATGAATGACTCTAATTAGGTTCATTCGAAAGGTAAAAATGACTTTTTTTGAATCAAGGGTAAGGAAAATCGTCTCCCAATATTCGGGACCGATTTATGCCTGTTTTACCTAGGGGCTGGTATAATAGGTACCGTTCATTTTTCCACTTATTCTTCAACTTGCAACTGCTCTTGTGACGTTTGTAATTTAGATAAATGACTCTAATTAGGTTCATTCGAAGGGTGGGAATATCTTCGTTGAATCAAGGGCAAGGTCATGGGTCTATCACTATCAGGGATTGAGACACGGCCGTTTTACTAAGGGCTGGTATAACAGTTACCGTTTAATTTTTCGCTCATTTTCAACTTTTAACTGATCTTGTGAAGTTTCTAATTTAGATTTATGACTCCAATTACGTTTATTCGAAGGGTGGGAATGTCTTCTATGAATCAAAGGCAATGAATAGGGTCTACCACTATTAGGGAACGAGACATGCCCGTTTTACTACTGGCTGGTAAAACAGTCATCGTTCGATGTCTGTTTGTATGTTGAAATAAACCAAAAAATAAACATGTACACATTAGTGTATGATACTTGCCCCTAGCTGAGTTCCTAACAGTGGGAGACACTTTTACTTGCCCTTGATTCAAAGAAGACATTCTCACCTTCGAATGAACCTAATTGAGGTTATTCGTGTATATTAGAAACGTCATAAGAGCAGTTGAAAGTTTACCCAGCGTAAAATTTGACAGTAACTCTGACACCAGCCCCGTAAAACAGGCTAAGGATCGGTCCGTAATAGAGGTAGAGTTTTTGATTGCCCATGATTCAATGAAGGCATTCCCACCCTCCACATGAAGCTAATTGGAGTCATTCATATAAATTAGAAACTTAACAAGAACAGTTGAAAGTTGATAATGAGCAAAAAATTGAACGATAACTGTGATACCAGCCCCTAGTAAAACGATTGCGGCATGGTCCCTAATACAGGTAAATCCTTTTCATTGCCCATAATTTAAAGAAGATATTCTCACCTTTCGAATGAATCAAATTGGAGTCATCCACCTGAATTACCAAGGACGCAACAGCAATTGAAAATTTCAGTTGTATTCACAAATTAAGACATCTATAAGCATTAAATAAACAAAAATGGCCTAAAATGGCTGAACACGACCGTTTTTCTCGATAACCGTGACATATTGAAAAAAAAGGTATGGGACCTACATTGTAGATTAGATTATTGTAAACAAATTGTATCCAAACAGTTTTTGTGCAATATTAACAGTTCTTGCGTAACAGGCCAAAATGGCTAAAATTGAGTAAAAATTGGCGCCATTTTGATCGCCATCTTTATTGCTCAAGGTTTTCAGCCTGGAACCCTTCAGAATCTTAAAATGCACATCCTTTTGAGTAGGTTCCAGAAAAAAAATGGCCTCACAATGCAAGGTACACTAAAATTTCTTTCGTATTTCCATGTATGTACTAAATCCATTTTTCGCTATACTATGCAAATTAGGCCTATGTTTTCCAGGAAAACGGTAGCAGATAGCGTGGATAAAAATTTATTTTAGCATTCAGCACAATTTTTCCAGTTAGGAACAACCATTAAATCTTTTGTTGCAATTTGTGGTGGATTAACCCCTTTTTTGGCCTGTATTTACTCGCTATACTGTGAACGTGCTTTTCAAGTGTAACCCGTTATGCGTGGGAAGTAAAGTTTAGGGTTTTAGAACGTGGCCATTTAAAATAATGTCTGTTTCAATTTTAAGCACATTTTTTTTCAAAATGCTGAATTTAGACGAACTTTGTGAAAACCTTTTCAAAATGAGTTGAATCTTGAATGCAAATCCCTCAAACATGTTCAAGTATCCAAAGTGAAGATGTAACTATTATGGAAAATACGATCGAAAAGACCATGTCCTTCTAATGAATTTAGCACATTTATGAAGCAGCAACATTGTAAGACATGGTAATGCAGTCACTAACAAGCAACATACTTCATCGCAAATAGAACAGCTTAAGTTAAAACCCTTACAGATTAAAACCGAGAAAATTCGCAACGAACATGATTACGAAAAATTGCCCAGATAAATGTCGCTCCAGTTCACGAATTTAATACGAAAGCACTTGACTAACATGTAGAACTAAAACGAATAGAAGCTAAAAAAAAACTGTCGAGCAAAGTAATGCGACCAACCACGAACCAGCTGCACGAATAAATGAAGTGGGTGAAAGCCCTCAAGTTAACATATCCTTGAATAACAAATCTGAAGTTAATACTCTTCTAGATCCTATTAAGCAGATGGTAGCAAGTAGGTTTACAGCCATTCGCGACAGATATTCTCGTAAAGTTGTGTTAACAACTTGAGATGAATGAAATTCATTATTATGAATTGTTTGAATGAAATTTTTTTGGATTCTATGGAACGATGGATTCATTGAAATTTAAATTTAAAATGATTGTAAAAAAGGAATTGCAAATATTTCGCGATTGCAATTGAGCTTAGAAGTATGTACAATCAGTGGTCATCATTTGCCAATGCTACAAGACATCACGAGAAAATAGGCAACCTAATTTTGAAGGAACAGTTCCATAATATTTGTTCAGTGGCCTTAGGAAATAACTGTCAAACAGAGGCGCGCATCCAAAACCTGATGAATGTAGCTGTGCTAGCTGACAAGTGGGTATTTAGAAACAACTATATTGCTTTAGAAAACAGCAATTTAAGTCTTTCAAAAAGGCAAAGTCTCAAAATTGGGAAACTCAGCAAATTGGTTATAGCCATAATGGACCGAAACCAAATATCTCCCAATCCCAACCTGAATGCCCAATCAACTCAACAGTTACTGTGTAAACCAGGAAAGTAGGAAAATGGTTCAAACAACAACAGTGATGATGACCAAACTAACTTTATCAGAATATTAATCCGAGGCAATTAGTGTTGCAGCTTGAGAGAGAAGATCCACAGGTCCCTATCCCATTAAAAGTATAAAAGAAAGAAATTAAATAAAAGGAAAGGTACAAGCCAGCCAGAGCCACTATAAGTCAAATATAACCATAGATATTCAAAGGTAATATTACAAATAATAATAGTGAATATAAAATTACAGATTTAAACCTGCCATTGAAACTGCAGTCGACAATAGTCATACACATACAAAATAGCACTATAAAAGCACACTAACGTAAAAGGGCAAATTAAAGAAAATCAGCTGGTAGCTAACAAACCTTGATAAGTCATTTTGCTTAATAACAATCTAAAAGTGGTCAGTAAAGATGCTAAAACGTCACCAGACGACAGCTGGTTCCAAACATTCAGAACGCATTTGCAAAACAAAATTCTGATGGCACGCCAGTTTTTTTATGTTTGCCACTAGTTTCAGTGAATTATCTCTAGCATCTTCGGACATGAAAATATCGGCGACAGTCAATATCAAGCAGGTCATGAAGGACGCCAGAAGTTAAGGCTATGTCAATATTCAACCGAAAAATTTCAAGTAAAGAATGCTTAATAATTTCGAACGTTCCTCATAGGACTTGATGCAGACGTCAGAACGCAGTTTGTTAAAAAGTTGCAGGACTGGCTCAATAAGTCTTTTCGTAAGTAGAGACCATACTGATGAGGAATATTCCATAATGGGCCTAATGTAGATGTTAAAAGCTCTAGTAAATACTGTTATATCCTTTGACCGAAAGCTTTGTCTGATCATTGTACGAGCACTAGCTGTTTAAAAATATACAGTTTGTATGGATAGATATATTAACATCCAGGAAAAAGTAACTCCTAGATTCTAAGAGAATTTGACAAACCAAGACATAGAAATCACAACTGTCATTATTGTAACGACCAGAACATTTAAAATAAATAGCCCACGGTTAAGAAAAGGTAGCGTTCGGATAAATCCATGTCTCAAAATTGGGAAACTCAGCAAATTGGTAATGGATCAAAACCAAATAGCTCCCAATCTCAACCTGAAGTCCCTATCAACTCAACAGTTACTGCAAAAAACCAGAAAAGTAAGGAAAATGGTTCAACCAACAACAGTGGTGATGACCAAACTAACTTTATCAGATAATAAAAAAGTAAATGAATGTTTCAGGTCCGATTTTTTTTATTCTTGTTAATGAGACAAAACAAACATCTCTGCACTTAAGGCTTCATGAAGCCTAACCGACACCACGTCAAGCAAACTCACTAAAAATTGGTTCTGGTTAAGGAAACAATATTACATACTACAACTTTGAAACCAAACCTGTTAAACTCCAAAAGTAACTTTATGTACTACCACCGAAAAATGGCTATAGAAAATTAAAGCCTATGTTAGTAATGCTTTTGAAATTCTAATATTAATGAAATCTGAAGAAACTCGTAAGTTCGTAGAGTGAGCTGACAGCCCAGCTGGTCAGCTGACACATCTTTCTAAATGTGCTGAAAGGACCATCCTTTTAGTTGTGGGCACTGCCGCGGGAATGTTACTGGCAAGAGAGATACTTGTAAACTGCAGCCAAGTTAACAGTTATTAACTTTTACCAGTGATTTTTTAAAGCCAGTATTTTATAATGACGTAATCCTAACCTTGCGATTTGTTGGTAGTACTGGCAGGATGTTGGCAATTACATTTGTAATAAGCTCTCTGAGCATACAGTTTTCGAAATGGAAATATAATGCAGTTCTTACAGAAAACATTTCGATGTGTATCTTGAATTTGATTTTTAAAATACAGCAATGTAGTGTGTGTAGAGGTAAAAAGAATTAGTTGGAAAAGTAGCCCTTTTGCTGTTTTACAACACGCCAGAAAGTGTTACATAACAGTCACGCAAAGCTATTTGGGAAATTTCGGAAAATGGGAAGCCATCAAACACATCCATCACTCGGCTATTTTTTTTCGGAAATGTCATTCGCCATCGTACTAACCTCAAGCAACTAGTTTCCCATACCTTTTTCGGCCATTTTTGTGGTATTTGGCTGGAACCAGCATGTCTGGCAACAAGCATGGACTTCTTTGTCGTACAACCAAATCTCTAATTGTGAATGCTACACTCGCCTCAGTGGCACGTGGCTTTATCGATAGCTACACAATGGACGATAACCTGCAATGTCTGGTCGTCTCCATCCCGTTGCCCTTCTCAACTGGCTCCTCTTCCAGCATCCTCCATTGATGCGTTTCACGTCATGTGATGCATCATGGTACCTGGGCACGGGTTCCACGGGTATTGCACAAGGTTCCACCTTCTTGACACTACTTCAACATCTTGCATACATATGGGCAGTATCAATGTGCAGTGGCGACGCATCCGAAGCCCTACCCGCCAAATGCAGATCATCTGGTCACCAAAAGTGGGCGACAGGATGATGGCAGCTTTCCAAGCTATGCGGTAGTAGACAAGTCCCAGACCTGCAAGACTTAGCTGCAATTGCATCGGATTGGACTGAAGCCTATGCGAGTACAAAGAAACGAGTGATTTCTCTGAGCCTCCATTGGGCTACACCAGATGCAACAAAAAGAGCAAGAAAGTGATTTTCTTCATGGAAATACTCCAGGAGATAGCAGTTTTCATCGTAAGGAGGACCAACCAATCTATGGAAGAGAGGGGTAATGCCAAACACAGTAAATGGAACATCAAATCAGCCACAGCACCAGGACCAGAAGACGATGTTGGATTTCGAGTCATGGGGAACTATCGGCCGTGCAGGACAATGCCACCGTGGCCCACAACTCCGCAGCTTCAAGAGAAGTTGGAACTTTGGCGAGTCAGGGACAGCTATTGAAGCTGGTAGACGATGCTACCGTGGTTAATTCAGCAACCCAGTCGTTGGTTCAGCCACTATCCCTGATCTCTTACTGCCAGTTTATGCCATTACTGGACATCCGAGCGAACCACATCCACAAATGCCATAACAAGATGTTAATATTGAAGAAGCCACTGTGTCGAGCCTATTACAGCCACAAATGCCAACACCGGACATTGCTATGGAGGAAGACATTAGAGGACGCTTATTACTTCGAGGAAAATGATGACTACAACGAAGACAGCAGCAACAACACAGTCCACGACTAGGAGGATGAGGAAAAGGAAGATGATTTGGGCAAAAATAGGACGAAAACTGCTTGGACGATGACGACTACAAGTTTACATCCAGCTGTGAGGATTAACGAGAAACAAGGCCAGACAGTTGCGACCACAAATTTCATCAGCCACCTTGCGCACTACACCCATGCCAATGCCAGGTTGTCCGATATTGCAGTCATAAGTTTCGCCTACAAGAGAGCTAAATTGGTCGAGCCTACTACATCGCCCCACGCCAGCTGAGAAAGACACTACTTCCAGAATCAATCCAGCACAAGAATGGGTCTCGAGCAGCAAAAATCAGTCCATGATCAAAGCCCAATGTCTCACACGGATGGGCATAGACGCAATACGTCCACTGCTACCACGGTCACCACCTATAAAACGAACCAACGGCGGACTCGGTGCCGCCAGTCAGGGGAAACGTTGTTCAGGTACGCACAGCGGTTTTTTTCATGGTAACTTCTGATCATTACGATGAACCTCAGGAGGTAAACTACATCGTCTGGTCGTCAATTTGATAAAATGATTTTATTTACTGTTTGTACATACAACAACATCACAAAAAGAGAACGTATTACATTCACATTGAGCCCACTGAATTCAATGCTAATACACAGACAAGTTCATTCTCATCCGGTTTGCAGTATCTTTAGCATCAGGAACTGGCAATGGACCAAGCTAGTATTATGGCACTTGCAAACCATTGGGTTATAAGCCACCATTGAAGTAACCTTGATCACACCTAACAAACGGTAAAATGAAATACTTGAAAATTCCTCTGAAAGCAATAACAATTTGTTCGTAACCCTTTGAACCATTAATCGGTGAGATTAACTGGGCATTTGATATCGTAACCACTAATAGTGCAAGCACTTGGTAGGAATCCTTCACAACCTTAATTTTGGACAAATTACTAAATGCTAGTTACTTGTTGGTAGCTAAGTTCCCCATCTAACATCGTGATATTTTAGGGCAGAAAAAGAGCTGCTACTGAAAAAAATAAGCAGTAGCAAAAGGAGCTTAACCAGCTTGACAATGTTCAAGCATAACAATGACAATAACAATGCATCAACAGTGACAATAACAATACAACAACAGTGACAATAACAATAATGACAATGGACATCAAATACTGCCTTACAACTGACTACATTACGGTATAAATACAATAAAAGATATCAGAGTGAACTTTCAACATTGCCTTCCAAGTCACATAACAATTTACTACAATACGATAGAGATACAATACGAATAAAGACAATGACCTGCAAACCTGCTTTCCAAACAACATAACAATTGACTACAATGCGAAACCAAGACATTTTTATTTTGCATTAAACTGTTTCAAAGTTGCTTTAGTAACAAGCACTGCATTAATGATCGTTGTCGTTAGCTTATGGCTTGCTATACCACTGTAGTGCAGAAAGGTAAGGGAAGGAAGACAAATAAAAAAAAATCATCAAAATTTGATAGCCGAGAAAAAGAGCAGCTACTGAAAAAGATAAGCAGTAGCAAAAAAGAGCAAAACCAGCTTAACAATAGCAATAACAATACTACAATAAGTACAAACTTCAAACGCTGCCTTTCAAATCTACCTATATAATACGCAGCACTGGCCGAGTGCACCGGCCTCTCCATCCCGTGGTAAAATCATGAACCTCCACCCTGTAGTTTCATCTGTTGATGGGATTCGCCTTCAAATTCTGGTTGGGACACTTTTCCAACGTCTTCGAACAGATGGCACCACTTAGCAAACCTGCTATGTAGCCGTCTGTTGACGTCCTTGGACTACAACTTCGGGTTATAACACTTTTTCCAAAGTCTTCGAAGAGATAGCGCCACTTACCATACCTGCCGCACCACTATTTGTATCATATTTGGATGTATTACCGTGGCACCAAAGCAGCAACAAAGTCTTAGTTGCGTGGAATGTGCCATTGTCGGTGTTTGAGCTAAAAAAAAATAACTCGTTTCTACTAAAACAGACAACTTTATACCGAATGATGATAGGTTCTTAATATCGAAGCCCTCAATGGGCCTCGAAATTGGCAGCCCGATACGATGAAAAGGTGCATTTATTTCCTGAATGCTCAATTCCAGAAAGGAGTTGAATTGTTTTTAAGTGGGGTGCAACAATCGTTCCTTGCAATAATTTTGCCATTCATGGTACGGACGTCAATTGTTTCAAAGGATTAATTTAAACATGGGATTACTTGCTTACTGAATGCTGGATTTCTCATTGATAGGGTTTTCTTTTAGCCTTCACTCAAACATACGCATGCGACTTTTCCGGGACTGCACCAAAAGGGAAATATCGCCTTTTCGGTTGTGTGTGTGTGGGGGGGGGGGGGGGGCTACCGAAGTGAATTGTTTCAAAGGATTAACTTAAACATGGAATTACTTGCTTGGTGAATGCTCGATTTCCCAATGATGTGGTTTTTTTATCCTTCATATCAGTCAAATACACACTGCGATTTTTCCGGGGCTGCACCAAAGCGGAATGTTATGGGATGACATTTTTGCGGGGGGGGGGGAGGCGGGCAAGTGTGTGTGGGGGAGCACGTATGCGTACAGGGGATATGCAATATATTTTGATAAATTTAAAACCAAGACCAAACACCTGAGGTGCCGGAGGGACCCGGAGAGATATTCAGAACCCACACTACACAAGTGCAAGAAGGCGGTGCAAGGGTGTGTGTCTGGGGGACGTACGGGTGCAGAGAGGGGTGAGCAGCATGCGCATGGGCACAACTAGTCGGACAGTAATTGACTACAATATGATATAAATGCAACAACGACAACAACAACGACCAAAACGACAACAACAATGGCAACAACAATAACAACAATGACAACAACGACAACAACAACAACAACAACAACAACAACGACAACAACAACGACAACAACAACAACGAAAACAACAACAACAACAACAATGATGACAACGATGATGACAATGAACTTCAAACACTGCCCTCCAAATTGGATTACAATTGACTACTTTTGATACAAAGATTGTGATACGGAGATGGTGGTTATTAGAATCAAGTTAAATTCTTTCAAAATAGATTTCGTAACAATCACTGATTGTGTGATCGTTGTCGTGGGCCTATCACTTAGTATAATACGGTAATGTGGAAAAGGTGGGCGAAAGATGCCAAACGTAATAGAAAATCATTAGGCATAATCAAAGAAGGGTTGAATTGGGGTGCACAATATATCTCTCACTCAAAAAGATGGGACATAGGTAAGAGAAGGAGGGAGGTAAGGAGAGGGAAAGAGAGATGTTGGTTGGTGTGTGGAGGAATGGGGACGAGAGGGGAGGAGAGTTGGAGACACATGCAGAGGAGGGGAACTGAGGGAAGGGGACAGGGAATGGGAAAGACTTTCATGATGATTGTAAACACTGGGTTGGGTTGGGTCGTAAGATAGCTAAACGTGACATTATATTCACTTTAAACTCTTCCTTAACATGACGTTCATATACTTTTGTCCACAGCCAAGTTCTACTAGGATTTAAGATATCTTGTGCATGATATGTCTCATTTACAAACTGTTTTGTAGCTAAGATGCAGTGTGAGATTCAAACAGTTTATATTTAAGACAAATAAAAATAGGATATCTGAGTAAATAACAGATGTCATCGTAATGAGACTTTAGCATTATAAGATACCTGTGGTAACAACTTTCTATAAGATGCCTATGAAAGCTCCTATTTTCGTATCCCACAGTATCTTCCTTTAAGGTGGCTTTATCTTATACTGTCAGATGCAAAAAAACGTCATTACAATGGATGCAAATATAAGAAGCCATAACACTTTAATTTAAGATGCTTCATTTTTGCAGTGTGTAGCTAAAATTTATAAGATTTGTTCATGATTTTTAACAATGGAGTTGCTAAAATTATTTAAAGTTATTATTAAACAAAATAGGTGTTTAATTCTCGTTCATTTACTGAACTAACAGTGGTTTTCCTAGCGCTTAGCACGCAACAAAGGTTTTACGCCTCTGCCGCATTGAGACAACCAACATACGTATTGACAACTATAATTAAAACGGATAATGAGTCATTAAATTCGATAAAAAAAAGAGGTTGTGCAACTATGAAGAAATTGTAAAATGGTACGTTTAGGTTTAAGCAGTAAATTTTCGGTGTACCCTCATCAGTGAGCATTTAAAACAAAAATAAAAATGTAAACGATGTCAAAGTGAAGGCGACAGCTTGCCATTGCACCAAAGGGTATGTGTTGGCTGAATTGAAATCAGGAATTCTAACTTTAGAGGAAGTTACTTTCGAGAAGAGGTGATTAGTTGCTTTGAAAGAGACAGAACGTAACGTTAAAAGTATGATTCGAGTAGTTTGAGTCGGCTAACCAAAATCTTATAATTCGTTCTTTCTTCTGCTATTAATTACGAGTGTGCTATCCGATAAGGGGTTAAGTTTTGTGAGAGTTTTCATTGTGTATTTTAAGGGCGACTGGTGATTATTTCGGTTTTACAGCATTAATTTTCGTTGCTAGTGTAGCAAAGCAACGTAGAGTCGGCTACGAAAAGGTTTGTAGTATTTGAATTCAGGAAAATTGTACAATGAAGAAATAAAAAGCCAACAAGGTGCACACGTAACTATGGTAAAAATATGACGTTTCGGGTCAGACAACGACCCGTTATCAAGCAAAGATTATTTTAGCCAAAGGAGCTAAAGTCAATACATTAAAAAATAGACTTTGGGTGTAACCCACAAATCAACAACAAAAGCACAAAAGTAAATATCATAACACGATAAAATGTACGTTAGTCAGAGCAGAACCTGATAATAGACAACCAGACAAACTCCCTGCGATGCAGACCGTGAGTGTTATAACTGGTTTCTGCATGCTGTTATATACGAGAAGGCCCTAGCAGGAAAAAATTTGAAATTTCCAGTTTTGGAAGATTGTGATATATTTCGAAAATTGTTTACTTACTGGCAAAAGACGATTATGGACGGGTGGGTGATTAATTCTGGACGGTAATATTTTAGCAAACATAGCCCTAAATAAAATTGACGAGGCACTGATGCTCAAGTTACCTTGCACAAAATACTACCGACGCCACGTTAATGAGTATCTGGCGCTTATTCTGATCTCGGGACAAATCCCAAATGCTCGAATTTTTCAACACCTTCCACCCCTCCATTAAGTTCACAATGGAGAAATCAGTTAACAACTCCATTTTTTTTTGGATACTACTGTTATCATTAAACATGATCGATTAGTAGAATTTATTCATTACCACAAGCCTATGCATACCATTCGCTCAATTAACTTTGCTTCATTTATCTACCCCCGTTCATAAAAATAATGTTGTAACCAATGAAATTGGACGTATCTACATCCACACCAGTAACAAGCGACTGCTTGCACAAGATATAGACTAGATCTTGCTGAAATACACAGAAAATGACTTTCCACTGCATCTCCTTGCTAGACTAATCAGTCATAATTAAATTCTTAACACTCAACCAAAGAAATCTAAACCTAAAAATTGTATTTTCAGTCCGTACTTTCCAGGTGCCACTGAATAACTTAGAAAGCTCCACAGGTTTTTACCTTAGTTTCCTCTACAAATCAATATTCAAAACGCCTCACCATGCCAAGAATTGTGGTCGATCAGAAGGAGGCCCAAAAAACCAAGAATAACGTTGTTTATCAATTTCCTGTGGCGAGCCAACCTGCAGGGCGTCTTACATACTAATGACGAATCACATTTTGAATAAAAGATTATCATCCCACAAATCAAAACTTAAATATAATGATGCAACTCCTTAGTGAAGCACTGAACAAAAACAGGTCACACCCCCGATTTGGAAAATACCCGAATTCTTTTTCAAGAAAAATATTACCAACCCAGAATACATTTTGGAAACTATCTGCATCCTTACTCAGCACCACCAGTCCATAATTATCTTTTGCCAGTAAGTAAACAATTTTTGGAGTATATCATCATCTTCCACAAACTGGGAATTTCAAATTTTTCCCTCTAGGACCTCCTATATAACGCAGACAGAAATCAGTCCTAGCACTTACGACCTGCATCGCAGGGAGTTTGTCTGGTTCCCTATTGCCAGGTTCTGCCCTGTCTTAGGTTGATTTTATTGTTTTATATTGCTTTTGCTTGTGGTTTTGTTGTTGATTTGTGGGTTAAACCGAAAGTGTATTTTTTAATGTGTTGACTTCAGCTAGTTTCTCTAAAATTATTTTTGCTTGATTACGGGTTATAGTCTGACCAGAAACGTCTCATTTTTACCGTTGTTACACGTGCACCTTGTTGGCTTTTTGTTTCTTCATCACTAAACTGGTGCTTTTCTACTCTTTGAAAATTGTGTAAGTAAGGCTATTAGCTTGAACGAAGCCCAGTTGTATCCAGTACTGGTTGGGGGCTGTAACACGTGGAGTTTTCCAGTCATGGTAATGAAGTTAGTTACCATGTGCTGATCTACCTCAAGCTGTTTAAGTACTGGTGCTAATTGCCGAAGAAAGAGGAAATCAGTTTATTTTATACTGATGGTTATTAACCAAACAGGATTATTTTCTTTGCATGTTTTATTTTAAGAATATATATATATATATTTTTGGTATTGAGAAAACTTGAGTTTTAAGCAAACAACAAAGATAAATACTTTAACATTATGCGACTCGTGACGAATGTAAAACTTTTAGAAAAATTAAAAACTCATCCAAATATTCCGAACAGTCTTTCTGATAAATGTAAAAATAAATAGCAAAAATTCATGCTCTTGATAGGGCGATACTGATATTGTACCCTTCCTTATAATCTAGTTTACGACATTTGTCAAAGGCTTTTTATGCACCATATCGAAAGAATAAAAAATATTAAAAAAAATTAATCTCGAAAATCTTCTAGCCTTTCAACAGAAGCGTTATCTGCCATTCTTAGTGTTTTCTAAAAATAAAACTCATAAACATAATAATGGACGCATTATTAACCAGCAGGGAAACAATAACCTAACCTCCCCTCTGTTCACATAGTAGCATCTCTTATACGGATGTCTGCAGTCTTTTTGCACTGGCTGCAAACAGTTAATGTAGCACTGAATGGATACTTGTATGGTCGGTGTCCAGTAGGACTTCACATTCCCCAGGCTCCTACGGTGGTGTAGAGATGGATACGTTGAACAGTTTGTGTTGGATGGCCTTGTTTGAGGCCACACCAGTAAATATTAATGCCGTTTGGGGCATTCAAGTTGCCCCATTTGACGCAAATGTAGCCTCACAAAGGAATGAATAACTATCGTGTGTTGACAGCACGGGTGAAATTATGCATCCAGTCGCAAGACCAGAGTGGCTGATTTGTTGGTTGTTCATTTAGTCACATGTTTTCTTGTTTTGTAGTTTAGTGATTGTAGTTTTGCAAGCAGATAGACAGAAAACCAGCAATGGTTACCACTTCCAAAAAATCACTCATTTAAACTCTACTTAAAAAGCTTGTAGTCGGCTAACAAGTTGTACCCAATTACAGTACCATTATTGACTGACTGACTTACTGTCCCACGTAACAGCCCACACCTGCTGAATACAATAGGCTTCACTCAACGTTTCTCAATGTTTCATATACTGCTCACCTGATAGCTTTAGATGTAATTCAACAACAATACGCAACGATTCCACCACACTTGACCACTATCCTGGGCTATAGTAGAATTTCTTAATGCCATCTCGTCCATTTTCAGTGTATGCGTGGAATGGGGGGGGGGGGGGAGATGAGGCTTAATGGCGCATCGACAGCTTGGTCATTAGCGCCAACCTCAGTCACAGTGCAGTGGTCCGGGGTGCATGGAATGGGCTTTTTTTTATACAACAACGGCATACCAGTGGGACGTCGGATTTTTTTTGTCTCTGTGACATTGCACAAATCATGCTGACCATAACCTTGTTTTCCAATTTTCCTGTAATCAGATAGCCTACTTTAAATATTACGTAGGCAACTCGACTACGCTTAATACATTAATTAATACTGGACACCTAAATAACCACTGTCCAACCTAAAAATATGCAATGGAAGCTCTAACACAAAACAACTTCCTCACTATTCTCATTAATAGTATAAGAAAATCCGAATTAGCTTCCTGTACTTTTCCAAAATACCACAGCTACAGTGGTCTAAAAATGGGTTAACAAGAATTAATGCATATACTTCAATTGAAAATTACTTGTCCACGAATTCCACTTCCTACTATTTAAAGGTCTAAACATTGACTTCCCTTGTTCTGCTTTATTTTTAAAATAAAATATATATGTATTATTTATTTTCCCTTTGAAATAAATTTCGAGCGGAGTTTTACGTCATTGGAAGCAAACTAAAGCTCTTGTAGATGAACTGCCTCATTTTTTAAACTTGCTAGACATTTTTGAAAGAGAAAGAAACAAGTTTAGTACGGAAAGGGGCAAAAATAGGGGTGCAAACCCGAAAGCTTCCATTGCAAAGGAAAATTATGAAAAAACACTCTTCTTCCCGGCAATAATAGATTGGCGAATCTTATATGAAAGGGAATGACCAGGCCTCCACGCTAATTCCTCTAGTGAAAGGACGTTAGAAATAAGTAAAATAATAATTCATGGAAACAATAGGGCTACCGCCGCCCTTCATCTCCTGCCCCCCCCCCCCAAAAAAAAAAAATTCGCGTATGGCATGGTACCACCATCCCCACCACGCCATGAAAAAAAGTTCGCCTACATACCAAACAACTAAATACAAAACATCATTTATCAAATCCGATCAGCAGAAATAATTAGTGCCTCCTAATAAGAACAGACAAACCAGGAATTGTCAAAACGTCTCACCTTACATATTTAAACTTAAAAAAATACTACTAGTTCTTGAGTACAACACTTTATTCAAAAGAATATGGACCGGACTTAGTATTCGTACCTGTCGTAGGATTCGTACCTGTCTTGAAGCATTATGTTTCTATGAGCATTCCACCACTCCACAATCAAATTAAACTAATTTAATAAATCACGTCACCGATTGTGTGCATTTACTTTAATTCTAGACAAAAATTAAAAAAGTCAGCCCCAGAAAGGTCACGGAACGATGATATAGATAGTTATCTTTCATGCCACATTAGTATATTCTTGTTGGTCTTGTAGTGGTAACCGACTGAAGTATCATTCTTTAAAGTAAGGATTTTTGTTTTCACTTTCACCAACACAGTCTTTTAGGGTATTGGCAAGCTTTCTACTTAATTTCAGCATATTTTACTATTAATTTTTATTTTAAATGCTGGTGGAGGAGGCTAATGCCAAGAATTTGACTAAATGAAAATGATGTATAACCTGTGAAACGTCGCATTTTAGTTTTGTAGTACCTTATAACACAGCCTCACTATTTTACCTGATTACCTTTTAATTGGAAAAAATAACTCGGCTGGAGAAGTACACGTCAACTCGACAAAGTCAAAACTTTTACGCAGATGACAGTAGCCTAGCATATTCCGTTTAGACATGCTTGATTTGTGATGTGTCTTGGACCTAACACCTTTCTAAGCTAAGCATTATAGTTAAACTATTCTACTAGAGAATAAGGAGCAGGTGTAGACGGTACAGTTAGGCAGTTTATTTTGGCATGAGACAAAGCTTATATTACATATGGTAATTAGCATACAAGCACTGATTGGCAGAGTATATGCAGGGTACACCAATGAGCAGCAAATCACAAACATGTCAAATTCAAGCAACCAGGATGATACACTTGCTATTTAGTATGTCAACTGGATGCACAGAAGGTGCACCAGTACCAGAACAGACCAGTCCCCTCTTAAAATTAAAGGACAGTAAAAAATATTTACTGGGGGAACTGACTGGCCTTTACATTTTACATAATACTGTTCTTTATTGTTTACTTAGGCCTTCAAAGTTTATGGCCTTCAAAAATTGATTATTTGTGCACAAACTGCATTTACACAAATTTACTGCAATTTCAATTTTAAACATTCAGTAGACAAAACAAACACATGTCAATCATTATGGCTTTACCAATCAATTTCAACAAGTATTAATTTGCTATTATTTCATGAATTACCAATTTGCACAAACATGATCTCAGTTTTAATCACACTTAATCAGTGCATTAAAGATTTATTTTCTATCCGCATGATCAAAATTTTTGCAATTTGTTAAAATTTCGAATTTATCGTTCCAAACTAAGTCTTGTCGCTGATCAGTTTTCAGGTTGTCAACGACATCTTGCGGATACCACTTCATTTGCCAGTCTTGCCTTGACAACATCATGCAATTTGTTTTTCAATTCACCATGCTTTCTTTTTAACGCTCCAAGCACGGAAGCTTTTCTTAGAGAAAAACAGAAGAATACATAAAACAATGATTAGCAAAGGATATTTTTAACAAATACACAATACACTATTCTTCATTAAAACCGCTGGCTAGTTACGCGAGCACAATCAACATTAACATTACATCTTCTAGACCTCCTAGACAGTTTAAAAAATTCTCTCTTTACGCGAATACAGAAACCGGAAACATACATATAGTCGGACGCTACTCGCCCTACAATTAAAACCGCGATCAACACCAGTAAATTTTAGTCAAAGGTTTTTAATTTATTAATCAAATTCTTAATTCTAAATTACTAGAGTGAAACACACAAATAACACGGACCGAAACAAACACTTAACAACCAAACCTGTACCGTACACCTTCGTTAATGTTTGTTACGTTGGGGGCGAAGATCGCTAGTTGTGCTAACTAACAAGGACGCTGCTAATTATCTACAGAAATAGAAAAATACACAGATTAGTAAATTTTCAAATAATTCGCAATCAATCATCATATCTTAGTGGTTTAACTTTTTTTCTTATTGGACGATTTTTTGCTAACGAAACTTCAGGGCTTATTTTGCGTTTTGATCGAGCATCTGAGACAGTTTCGGAAATTCCCGTATTAGTGCGTTCGGAAAGTGTAGTTTGCGAGTCAGGATTATTAATGTTAACACTGACATTAGGGACCAATGAACTTGTTGGTTTTTGTCCACGGGATTTGCATTGGGAATCCGACTCGACTAGCGCTGTTAGTTCACTTTCGATTCGGGAACGATCAGCGTTTTCTTTAAGACTTTGGGATTTTTTCGCTGATTTTTGCCCAGAATGCATACGATCGTTTTCGACTGATTGCCCTGGCATCGGTGACGTATTAGCATTACGTGTTATGACGGATCTGCGTGGCGTGACTCCCTTATTAGGTGATAAAATTGAACTCGATTCCTTATTGGCTAAAGGAAAGACAACTGATTTTCTGCGTGACTTCCTACTGATTTGAATAGTGGAATCGTTTGGAACATTTGCAGAATTCAGTGCTTCATTTGGGAAATCATCATTCTTATCAAAATGCGTGTTTTGCTTTTTTTTAATAGAGCCGTCGGAATTTAATTCTTCGTTCGGGAATCTCTCGCGTATTTGGCAAACATTTCGCCTTAACGTTAAGCCACTTTCAGTGAGTATTAGGTAGTTACTGAAGTCTAGGCATTTAAATATTACGGCAGGCTGCCAATTACGCTTTGCTACAGTGTAGTCCCTAGTCCAAATAGGCATAAATTCCGTGAACGTTTCTTGTTTTTTATGCGCAGTACTAGCATTAGATTTATCGTGTTTAACTTGAATTTTCTGCTGAAGATTAGGCTTCAGTAAATCCAAGCACGTTCGTGATTCTCGTCCTAAGAACAATTTTGCTGGAGTTTCACACGTGACTGTGTGCAGACAATTTCGGTTTGCTACATGAAATTCATTAAGGCTTTGCTTAATTGTTTTACCTTCTTTGCGAGCAGCTTTGAAAGCTTTTTTTAACTCTCTCACGTACGCTTCCCCAAAACCATTTGACTTAGGATTATAGGGTGCCCCCGTTAGGTGGCGGATTCCCCTAGTTTTGACAAAGGTCTGAAATTCAGAGTATATCCAATTTGCCGCATTATCTGTCACGAGTGTTAACATTTGGCCAAAATCGGCCATATATTGTTCAAATACTTCGATAATTTTTTCTGACATTGTTTTCTTCATAAATTGCACCACTGGATATTTACTGTGGGCATCAACAATTATTATGAATGTCAAACCTTCGACCAAACCAAAATCCGAATGGACACGGTCGAGAGATTTTAAAGGTACCTCCCACGAGGGTTTTGGACCAGCTGTTTTTTCCCCTTTTTGTTCCTGGCATGGGACGCACTTTTTAACCTGCAATTCAAGATCTGCATCTATCCCAGGCCACCAACACTTTCCCCTAGCCAAAGATTTGACTTTACCAATTCCCAAGTGTCCGGCATGTAGGTCCTGCAATATTTGTACTCGCAGCTTGGTCGGCACGACAACTCTTAGGCCCCAAAAAAGGGTATTGCATTCTACAGTTATTTCGTTCTTACGAGCGAAATAGGGCTTAAGATCTTGTTCTTCAACCTGGTCAGACCAACCATGCCGCACATAGCGCAGCACACGAACCAACACTGGGTCTTTAACCGTTGCTTTAACTAAGGTATCATTTAGAATGGGTAATGACTCAACAGACTCAAGGTACAAAACTTTAAAAGGAATATCCTCATCAAGATCTTCAGTTTTAGCTTGTAAGGGTAACCTAGACAGCATGTCGGGTGTTAGATTATATTTACCCGGGACGTGTTGTAGATCATAGGAGTAACCATTCAACTACGTTGCGTAGTGCTGTACAGTCCCGTTCAAAAGTAAATGTCCACGTCCATGCTATCGACA
>JAHWFP010136621.1:0-17567 GCA_023313725.1 Lithobius niger | reverse complement strand
CTAAGTTATTTTATTAATTTAATAGCCAAATGAACGTTGTGTAATACAAGTCGGATTAAAGGGAGTAAAGATCGGTAATTGATAGAGTATCGGTAGATACCGATACCGGTTACCGATATATCGGTATAAATTAAAGGATTAAGCCAAATGCCATATATTTACATTTTAACTCTTATTAATTCATCTGTTTTTATTCTTTCCTTTTCTTAGGTTACACGTCATACTAAGAAGAAGTCTATGAAGACTTTTTTTTTTAAATTTTGAAATTTTTTTGAAATAAAATCAAACTGAATATGTGAACTGTACCAGGACGAAGAATATGTCTAATTTACATCGTGTGTTACTTGTTTGAAAATTCTTATTTAAGCACTGATGGGACATCTACTTTGTACAAACCTTTCTTTCGTCCTATCTTTGCTTATTTGAGTGAGGTTGTCCTGACAATGTACCTCTTAACAATTAAAGAAAATTTACACTCAAAAAAGGTGCAAAGCAATTTTTTTGCTCCACCACTGGTTTAACTTTTAATTTAAGAAAACACATTTTAGGTTAAACAAAATACCTAATCATGGTATCTGCATTAGTACGAGACTTTCTAGGTTTGTATAATGAAGCAGTCTTGAAGATTTAAGACATTAAAGTAGTAAACACAATTTTTATGTTTAGGTTAGGTGGTCCTAGATGGAACCACGTTTGTAGCGGCCTACCACTCACTACAGTTTAACACTTATGAAGAAAACTATTTGGTTAGGTTTTCAAGTTAAAAAAACTCAACATGGAGAAACATTACACGTTACTTAGGTTAGTCTGGGTGGTTTACACATGATTTGTAATTATAAAAAAAAACTCTTTGTTTAGAGAAAAAAAAACTACACAAGTTTCAGTTGTCAAGTTTGGAGACCTATTAAAGGTTTTACCTACTACCAAACTAATAAAATTACATGTTAACATTTGGTTAGGTTAGGATTATAACCCCTACGGGACTCGCGTCACAAACGAGCTTAATAGGTAACTTTGGGTCATAGTGCACCAGCACTTTAGAATTTAGAAATGCTGCCTTAGCTTTTTGGACTGCACTTGAACACTCACTACTCCATATCCAGGCATTCTTTGGAAACAATAATTGGTTTAATGGAGCCAATATGGTCGCCAGATGCGGAACAAATTTGTCATATTGGTTCATAAAGCCTAAATATGACTTTAATTCTTGTATGTTACGAGGTTCTGGTGCGAGCTTAATAGTGTCCAAAACTTCAGGCAAATTAGAAACACCATTTCGATCCAATTGAAATCCCAGATATTTAATCTTACTTCTAGAGAGTTGGCATTTTGCTTTCTTAAGGTTCAACCCGCTTTCCTGCAAAGCTTCTAAGACTTGGAACAAAGTTACATCGTGCTCCTTTCCCTTCCCAGCAGCCAGAATATCGTCCACAAACGGATCAGCCCTAGGTATCTCCCTAAGTACATATTCCATTCGCTTTTGGAAGATTCCAGGAGAACTAGCTAACCCAAAGGGGAGTTTCTGAAACTGAAATAGGCCTTTCCACGTGTTAATTGTGAACGGTGCTTTAGCCTCATCATCTAATTCTGCTTGCAGGAAAGCATCAGAAAGATCGATAATCGAAAATGTGTCACAACCTGCTAGTTTCGAAAATAAATCTTCTGCTCTCGGCACGGGATGATATTCTATATCCAGTTGTGGATTTACTGTGCCCGAATAATCCCCTACAATACGAATGCCCCCGTTCGGCTTGAACACAAGCACTACGGGGGTCGCCCAGGCACAACAATCCACCGGTTTTAGGACACCCTCCCGGACCAAACGGTCGATTTCCGCCTCGACTTTTCCCCTGACAGCCAAGGGTACAGGTCGGGCCTTGCAGTATTTAGGAACTGCATCTGGTTTGAGTTTAATCTTTGCTTTAAAGTCCTTAAGTTTTCCTAAGCCTGGTAAAAATAGCTTTGGAAAACGTTTAAATACGTCCTCATCAGAGACAAAATTAATATCTTCTGTTAAATCCTCTGAAAATTCCAAATCATGTACTGGCTCAGCATAAAATTGATTGACGTCCCAACGAAACCTATGCATCCAGCTACGCCCTAACAAGGCTGGTTGTTCGCCAGGGCTTACCACTGCAAACGAAACTTCAGTTTTCCCGTTATATACAACGTTCAGCTTAACAGCACCTAATGGCTTAAAAATGGCGCCGCCATAGGCCTTCAGAGTAATTTTTGTCGGTATAAGCTTAAGATCACTGAAATAATGTGTTAGCCAACTAGCTGGAATCAAGGTTGAGTCTGATCCAGAATCAACTTCAAATGGAAGTTCATGTCCATTTAACTGGCAATGAACTACCCATTTTGCACTGAGCACATCTGTAGTGACCGAATAAATTTCATCAGAGTCAGGGCTCTCACCTTCACTGCATTCAGAACAGTCCGGGTCGGAATTAGACGACTCCTCAACATGATGTGCTTTTTTACTTGAATATTTATGATATTTCTTTGTACCAGCAGTCTGTACCTTTTGGGGTTTATGAGAAAGTGGGGTTTCTGCAGGCTTGCTAGACCTGCAGACGCGACTTAAATGTCCCAAATTCCCACAGGCTGAGCACTTATGCTTTCTATAACTGCAGACTGCTTTCACGTGATTTTCTCGACCACAACAGAAGCACGTAATAGCATTATTGTTAAACTTTTTACCTTTACCTTTAAAAGGACGTTTATTTTGTACTGAATGCGTTGACGACCCCTGAAACTGAGTTACATTCTTTTCTGCGAGTTCTTGAGAGAGCGCAAACTTACAAGCAGAGTCAAATGTCACCGTAGCTGGATCCAGTGCCAAAAGAGCCTTAAGTACCTCGGGATTAAAAATCCCGGCCACAAAACGATCCCTCAGCATTGTCGCCAGCTTGGTTCCATCCTTTGAACCATAATTACTAAGGCTGTACCGAACAGATTTAGCCGAACAGATTTTGGCAGATTTTGAACCGATTGGCAAAAATCGGTTCGGCAAACAAAAACCTACAGATTTTCGATTTTTTGCCAGGCCTTGACAATAAATATATTCTGTTTCACCGCATGTTTTGTTACCTTTTGTTTTAATTTAGGGTAGGCCTACATGTTTTAATAACGACAAATATTTATTTTTATTTGGGTAAAAAAATGTATTCCAATGGTTGCATTAGCCTACAAATTTGTTAGCCTTCAAGTTTGTGTAAGCCAGAAAAAAAATTGTTAAAAATCGGTAGCGATCGGTACACCAATCATTTTGTGGCTGATCAGATCGGAATCTGTTCGGCAGAAAAAATGCTAATCGGTACAGCATTAATAATTACAGTGGCGGGTGAGCCGCTTTAACTCTGTAATATAATCCGAAATTGACTCACCCGAAGCCTGCCCCCTCCTTTGAAATGTTACTCGTTCACATAGATAATTTGGAGTAGGACTAAGGTAACCTGTCAATAGAGTGTTTATCTCAATAAGAGTTTTAGTTTTAGGTGCACGGGGTGCACACAAGTTGCGGAGCAACCCGTACGTTTGAGCACCAATACTTGTTAGCAATAAAGCTACTTGTTTGTCGTCAGGCACTTCGTACGCACAAAAATGTAATTCAACACGCTCGAAGTACACTGGCCAAGTTTCAAGACTTGAGTCAAATTCCTCAAGCTTCCTACTTGGAATAGTCGGCACCATGGTTACTGTAATAGCAGGAACCGGAAGCGTCGGCGTTTAAACTCAACTTAACTTTATTTAATCAAGTGCGTAAGGAAACACTCACAAATTCTAAATTCTAGAAATCCGTTCAGCTTTTGTTGCACCGAGCAACAGGAAAAAGACTAGACTGAGTAACTAGCTAAATTAAAGGAGCTGACCAATTTCATGCATTCAAACGGTCTCACCCCACTCAAATATTAACTAGGCCTATTAAATTTGAAGAATTTTTTTAATCACTTTTAAAGTTACCAGCTCTTGCTTGTTCACACTGCAATTTACACATCAAGGAAAGGTCACTCCTAGGTCACTCTTAATTACTGTCGCAAATAGTAATTAATAAATAAACCTGTTTGAACTTGTTTAATAAACCAAACCGGTCCCCCCCCAGCGGCAACGCCTGAGATCACACAGATGGGGACTCTGTCAAAAGTTCAGCTTGACTAGCACTAAAATTTGAGTTGCTACCCCTTGAAATTATAAAATTATAAGGCAGAAATAGCAAGCTTTACAATACTACATGTATTACACTTCGACTAGTCGACTAAGCCAAGGAGTATTGTAATTAATTATACGTACGCAACTCCGTATAACCTCACCATACCCCAACCAATAGATGGCTAACATTTTCTAGATTTACAAGTTTCTACACAAACCAGGCTTAATTTTAATTTGCAGTATAACAATTTTAAACAAGAAACTGTTCATATAACTTCCACCAATAAGACTCAATTAGCCTAGGAATTTCATCAAATTTTTTTTTCTCTCACTGTAGCTTTTAACACAAGCCAACAACATCGTTTTAAACTCATTTAGTTTTTAAACCTTTTTGAATTAATTTAACTTCACCCTTATTAACAAGTTAAACCTTTATACACTTTTAACGTTTTTAAACACAAACGTTCTGCATTAAAGCAATGGAATTTCAAATTAAACCTTCTAACCTAAATCGCATTAAAGCACTAGGAAATTCAAACGTTTTAAACACGTTACACATGAGCTGCTCGTTTAAATTTAATTAACACTAGCCCAACAAATTTCCTCATACCAAGCTTATTCCCACGCACCAGCTCCTGTGCCAGCACGACTAAACTTGAATGAAGAAACCCTAGTCCTCCGCCTTTCCGAAGAACTGTTCAAATCTAACCTGTATCCAGCGTAGAATTGCGCACTTTTCGTCCTCAAACTCCCGGGCAGCAGTCCCTGGCTTCGAAGACGTCAAATGGCGTGCCGTTACAAGGAGTTGCAGAATCCGCTGCAAAGATTCCAACTCTTAAACCTGTAACAGCTCTTCATAGCTCAGCATACAAGGTGAAACGTTTTTCGTTACTCATTAGGCTATGTTTCAATGCCCATGACCATACCCTTCGTAAGCGCTGGTAATGGCCAAAACGTGGGGCATGAAACTGGTTTCAAACTTTTAAAATTAATTTAAAAGTATCCCATCCTGTCGCCAATGTGGTGAACCGGGTTCGGTTCCAAGTGAGACCCAACTCAGGCTTGGTTAACGTGAGAGTAGCTGCCACATGAGGGCAGTGCATCCCTATTTATTACATTGCATCACACACTGATTGGTTAGTTACAGGTGATACACACAGTGAACCTGTCTGTGTTAATACAACTAACTACACTGAATAGTAGTGCCTGTAACCAGACACTACACCTTCATTTTACTGTCGACGCCCATTTAATTCCCAGAGCCATCCTGTGATGATCAATCACAAGTTTCCACCCTTTAATCGAATGAGAGTTCAACACTAAAACATCGGGTCCTAATTTAAAAAGGATCAGAGAAAAACGTTGTTTAAGTTTTAGACAAAGGGCATACTGATTTAATCCAGATTAAACACAGGCAAACTAATTCTACTAAATTCTGGGTAGAAATCAAAACACTTAAGGGAAGCAAGTTTACTGGCGACTTCTGGTTGGACAGATTTGCAACTTTCTAACTTTAGGTTAGGGGTAGATTGGCTTCGTGCCGCAATCCAACTGGGGAAACTGTATTTGTTCACTTCGGTTTTAACGGACACATTTAAACTCTGTTTAACATCACTGGTTGAAAAACTTCTACCATTTTACCATTTCTCCAATCTAGCCACTGTGAAAGGCTAGGAGACACAGGTTTCACCACTGGCGCAGCAAGAATCCTTTTGCATTCACTACACTCATTCATGCTTGGCTCGTGTGATCTTATCTGCTTCACCCGGGATCAGTGCTTCACGCTTGAGCGAGCGGTAGACAACTTAGGTTTCAAATTACTAGGCTTGCTGGAAATTACAGTAGGGTTTTTACACGATAAACTGGCAACAACTTCTGTAGGGTGACTCTTTCCTGGCTTAGTATTTGATTTCGGCCTGCATAAATTATTTATGCATTTATGCCTAATACTACATCAAAGAGGGAACTAGCTGCCAAAGAAACACAAGCTATGGTTTTTAGCACTTCACCACTGGTTAATTTTAAACTTAAATTTACCTGCTGTAATTTAATTTCTTGATCAGTTAAAACAGTTTCACATCTAATCACTTGCTTTAAACACGGCCAATTTTTGGCGAGTTTAGAACTGACGATGTTAATTGTGATAATGGTATCGCATAAGAGTTAGTGCTACGCTTACCGGTAGTACATTTTAATGTACTAGTCTTTAAAATTTCCATGGCATCTTTACCGACGATAAAGCATGCAATTGCAGATGCCGTAGCTTTGTTAAGTTCGGGGCATCGATTGCGGAGGTGCGAGGCCGAACCACATTCAAAACACGTTCTAACATTAGGTCTGCTGCCATTGTTAGTATTTACATTGTCACGATTATCAGCGTTAGCATCTGTGCTAGTTACGCTGTCAATGTTAGTCCCAACCGGGTTAGCTAACGAGTTACGGTTTTGTTTACCGTTTCAGGAATTAGACGAAGCCTTAGTGGATTGGCTGGCTGGTTGTGCGCCAGTTTGCACTTTACCAGTTTTAACAGCAACATCAATGGTGATTTGCTTGTAACGTGTGGTATATTCATCACACAGTTTGGCTGCTTCCTGTTGCGTCCCAGATTTAATCTGGTCCGGCAACCATTTTCTCAAGCTCACTGGACATGACTTGTAAAATTGCTTTAACAAAATTAAATTAGACAATTTATCGTAATTACCATTAACACCTGCTAAAGACACCACTGTGAGAACAAAGTTTGAAGCTCAAACGCGTCTTCGTGATAAAGTTGTTCTGGTTGTTTTTCCAAACTACGAAACGCAGATTAGACGAACTCCTTAGTCTGTACAAACCTTTCAAGTAATTGTAATTTGACTTGATCGTAATCGTGCATATTACTTGCGCTCATTTGTTCGCATACCTTGACTAAAATTTCACCTAACAGGGGTTGTAACCCGACGACCCATTCACTCTTTGGAATACGTTGCGTTTCCATGGTTCTTTCAAAAATTTTTAAATAGGAATTGATTTCTGATTTCGAACCCCAATTATTTAATAACCTACCAGCGTCGGAAATTTTTCCGGGCCTTGGACCGGAATTTACACTCAGCAAAACCTGTACTGGATTGGTACCATCGTTACCATTTACAGTTCTTAATCTGGCTAACTCTATATTTGTTTGTTAGCAAGTTCTAACTCATGTTCGAGTTTCTTAATTGCAAGCACCGTAGCAGCATCACTAGTCTGGGCGGTTGTGCCACGGATCATTAATTCATGGGTGCGAACTTTGTCGGCCTCTCTTGCGGCGTAGGATCGAGCTTTCTCAGCCTCTTCTAGTTTTAAAGCTTCTAGTTTCAACTGTTCGGCTTTAAGAAATAGTTCGTTCTCCTTGAGAGCTATCTCTTTTTTGGCCAAAATGGCAGAATCACGTTTTCAATGGCACTGAGCAATTCGTTAGTTAACTCGTCCAATGAGTTTTTGATCGTTAAACGCTATTTTTATAATATCAACGAACTCATGTCTAGTGTCGCAAACAGTTAGACCTAAATTCAAACAAGCTTTCTTTAAGTCTTTGTAATGAATGTGATCGAGAATAGCTTCTAATTCTTCCATGTTGAAGGCTTAGATTAATTCAATGTTTAAAGAAAAAAAACGTTCTAGTTTTAAATCTTTACAGTTAAAATTGCAGCCGCAAAATAACTCTCATAATAGTTGAACAGAGCGAGTATTTAAACACTTCTCTTGCAACCCAATCCAGTCAGGGACATACAAAATACACTCTTATATTACCTAAGCACTCAGGTGGATAATTAAATACATAAAATGCGTGAACAAAACACTCAGCTTGGCAACCGGAGCTTACCCATATGCACTGACCTGAATTTTATGCACAATCGCTGTGCGGTCAGTCTATCCAATCACCCATCGAAGATTGAATCCAAATTTTGTCATGGTCGCACTTGTTTGAAATCCGAGCACAGTCACTTGCGAATAGTCCGGTGGATTTTCACGCTAGGAGCGCCGTGTCCTTTTTGGGGCCGATTTCTTCCAGGGGTTGAAGGAACATCTGCCTTCCGAAGGCGTGCCTGCTGCTTCACGGCTTGTGAAAGAAGGGTTGCCGCTTCCCGGCTCCAGCTGGATACGGGGTTACTGATGGTCCTTGTTTTGACTTAAGGCTGACATCTACTTCTGTAGCTTTTTGACGTTGCTACGGACATCTGTGGGGGTTGCAGTTTGAGTTTTACTGCGACATCTTAAGATGAACTGGCATGGTAGTATGGCAAGGGGGAAGGAGTGTAGTGGCACAGCACCTTTAAATCCTACCGCTGCCACCAGCTTTGTAGCGGCGCTTACAGGGTCTCGAGGTGCCTACTGTCTATAGCACAGACATCTGGTGAAGTTGCGGTTGTGTTAGAACGAAATCATAAGTTCCGGTTTTTACTTTTGTGGAAAAACAGCTAAGTGTGTCTACTGCACGGTTAGGAGAAGAGCGTCTGCGTCCTAACTAAACTTTTATGATCTATCTAATCATGGTTCGCTGCCACCACGATGGGTAGTTAATTTAATTGCCTACTTCGGAGTGAGAATAAAAATGATTTGTAATTATTTAACCCTTGCAAATTAAATCGGACTCGGAAGTCAAATTGTCATTTAAAACAACTTTCTTTTGAGTTTTAATAAGACATAACAATTTATCGTACAATAATTCGTAACTAGTTGGTTACGTGAATAAAACTTAAGCTTTTAAAGAAAGCGCACTTGATTTACAATAAATCTGGACTAGAAAAGTCGGTTTGTGTAAAATCTCTAAGGTACAAAAATGACCCTTGCATTAAGTAAAATAGATTTTGAAAGAAATTAGCAACCCTTGCACTAACGTCAATCAATCAATCACACTCAATCAAGATTAGTATTATACGGAAACAACCATTTGAGTGCTCTGCCTCAACGATAATACACTCGAGATCTTGGTGATCTTTAGATTATTTAATGAACACTGAGTTCATGTAAATAAGAAAAAAAAAACGCCGGTTTTTAGGAAGGGGAACTTAAACCATTAAATTATGGGAGTCCTAGACCAAAAATGCCGATGGTGTTTGACTACCCATAAGTTTCAAATGCTAGAGGTTAAGTTTAAGATTTATGACTATAAATTTAGAAATAAAGTTCCAAAAATTAAAATTCAAGTTTTTAAACTAGTTACTATCTAAGAACTATTACCTTGCCCGGCATGGGAACACTCGGACTGGAAAGACATCTCTGCTCCGACCGTCGTAGCAACCTCTAGCCTTTGAGATCTTGAGCTATGCTGGCGATGGGACTGTAGGGCAGGTGGTATATATGGGGGAGGGAGGGGGCGGATGTCCGCGACGACTGCACGTTTTGGTGGCAAGAGGGGCAGGCAGGTTTGGAGGAGGGAATTCTGTGTTAGTTCCAAAACGAGATGTACTACATGAGGGCTTTAAAGGGAAGTGTAACGATCTGAATTGGCCTTCAAAAGGGAGAGACTAGGGGTTTTTTCGCTGATTGGCTGGAGCTTAGGAGCTCTAAGTGGCTGGATTCAGAACAGTTGGAGCCGTTGAGGGTTCAGAGTTCTGGAAAGTTCGGTGAATTGATGGAAACGCAACAGTCCAAACTACGATGTTATGCATCGCAAGTATTGAAGGAAGGGGGGGGGGAACGAGTTTGTTGCTCAAAATTAAATAAATAGTTTTAATAGAAGGAAAAGGCTTTTACTGTACATTCGGATGAGGTTACTATGGTCGGAGCCCTGAAATAAAATAAAAGATAAACACTGCATGTCCGGTAAAAAATAAAAATAGTTGTGTTTGCCATTTTTGAACAAGGTAAGAGTCAAATTTACGTTAAATTTGGTTTATACAAGCCTAGACAAAAGATTAATATAAACCAGCTTAGGTTTGAATGCTAGAACGCATTAAATTAAAGTATTATCGCAGCCGCAAATAATAACAAGAGTGCAGTCGAAGTTTTCATGGTTGCTAAAATCATCACCTTAGTAATGTAAAAACGACGAGTACGGGTCCTCATACATGTATGTGGTTGAGTGACGATTGGCAGCCCCTCCTACAACAACACTAAGCTAGTCGGCTTTATGCCTGGAAATAAATTCAAAATACAAATAAATATTTACAAGTTTTGGTGGAAAACAGCGACGTGAATTGCGTGCGGTGGCGCTCAGTTTGAGCACTTTTTTAAATGGCTGTAAAGAACAAAGTATGGTGAATTTTGCAGGTCTGTTTGCGCAGAATGGAAGGTAAAGTTCAGGGTTATTAAACGTTGAAAACTAGAGTTGATTCTGTCCATTTTCCGTGGAGATACACATTTTTGAAGTTGTGGTCTTGCAAATAGGCCTAACGCTCGTGAGCGCTACGAAAAAAAATAGAGTCCCCGAGTTTTTGATTTTTGGTGGCGGTTCTAACCAATCTTCAGGATTTTAGGCCTCATGCCTTTACAACGGCGTCTTGACTGGCTCGACACAAAAACAGCCGGCGGCATCAACAAAGAACTCGCGTTGGCCCGTCAAGGATAGACGGAGGTTGCCGTGACGTCGATCTAGAACTGGATGCATTCATTCTACAACCAGGCTTGTTGCTACGCTGGTGTGACATTTTACCGAAGTACAACTCTTGCGAACTGTCTGTCGTGTACAAGGACTCGAACTGCAAATATTGCTATTTTCGGTAGCAATGTTCAAGTTTTCATTTAACGTCCAAAGTATTATTCGGTGCAATTAAGTTGGCGAATGTTTTGGTGTGTTGATATCACTCCTTTGAAGGCGGAACCATTCGGAACTTGGCGGCTCCTTTTACCAGTTTTGGTTTTTGATATGATATCAGTCCTTTTTTTAAAATTGTGTATTAAACTCGACTCTACTACCGTGCAGATGTGTGCAGAAGTGGAACGTCAACAAGAAATTGGTTTTCAACAATTTGCTACTACCTTTTGCCTATAGGCCGAACCATTCTCAACTTGGTGGCCTCTTCACCAGTTTTTGGCTTTGTTTGTTTAGCTTTGTTTTCAGAGTGGATTTATTTTTCGTGAATTGGACGTGAATACAATTTCTTTGGCAACGTTGTTGAGATTTATCGTGCTACACTAGTGTGTGTTTCGGCACGCACGTCAGTATACACGTTGTCATTGTCCGAACTTTGGCTGTCCAATGAGAGACGATGCCGACAATACTAACAATGGTTTTAACAATATTTTCGTACTTATGCGCCATCCCACGTCATCGTCGTTACACCACTTGGCTCCAAACCATAAAAGGTACGCAGTTCGTATCGTACTGCAGCCATTCGTCCAATTTCATAGCTGGAAGCCTTCCCGTTATCTTGGTGTCAATGAATAATCACCCTATGGAAATTAACATGGGGATGAGCGGACTAGAATTAGCTAGTTAGTTAGCTAGTAGCTAGATAGTTACACATTTTCAACGTTATTGAGGGTCAGATTTTGCATTGAAATCAGCTTAGCTGGCATTCCTACACGATTTAATTTTTGTCAGGTGGGTCATTGCTCTTGATTTCAACACAATTTAAGCTTTTGTACCGCATTATTATATTTCCCCAAGTACCTGAAATGCGCCCAACTATGCTTCAAGATATAAGACACTGACGCTATGGCGTCGCGCTAAAATGGTTTACAACCTCGACAATTGAATTGATGTGATGTTTGTTGTGATGATTGTTGCCTAACTTGGCGCGACACACTAGCGTGTGTCTAGATTCTGGCGACATAGAAACTCCCACACGAAATTTTGACTGTATGTATACAGATCAGTGGTCGTGAACCACCATGCTACTATAGACTATTAATAAACACACCATCGACTTCCGGTCGGCATTCAACGTAGCTGTTAACACGAAGTTGTGTCGTGCCAATTGTCGCTCATTTACATGCTTATTTTAATACATTGTCAAGCCATCCAAGACAAAATATGGTGTCAGAAGTGAACTAAGTACGTAAGTTATCTATAACAAGCAGTATTTTTTATCATGGCTACTGCAATTCCACCTCATTTGCAAATTTTGCCGTTCGAGGAAGGTGACAACCCATCCGAAGCGTGGCTGACATGGCGCCGACGTTTTGAAAATTATCTAGTTGCCATCGAATATCATAGAAAGGCTGATGATGTGAAAATTGCACTTTTTCTCCAGATTTGTGGATTGATGCTGGAAACTTTACATCAAAAACTCACCTTTCCAGAAGCAGCTGCAGGAGGACAGCTAACTTTAAAGCAAGTGCTAGACACATACGATATTCATTTCCAAGCTTACAAAAGCACTGCTAAAGCATCATTTGTGTTTTGGCACATGGATCAAGCAGATAGACAATCGTTTGCTCAATATTATATGCAACTACAACTACAAGCAGTTGAATGTGCTTTTGATCAAGACCCAGATTCCTTCAAACGCAATTTAAGGGACAAACTTATTTGTGGAATTAAAGACAAAGCACCTAGAGTTCGTTTATTCAGCGATAGAAACATAACCTTGGAAAAAGTTGTAGAAGAATGTAAAGCGACCAAATTATCACATAAACACGCTACACACATCATGAAAAACGGAAATGTGAGTCGGCAACAGTTGATGATGTAAAATCGCAGCGGAAAAGCAGAAAGGGAAATAATAAATTTCGCCCGTCGACAAACAAAATGTCAGCAGCCTGTCAACAATGCTAAGTGCCAAAGATGTGGTCGTTTTCATGAACGAGGAAATTGTTCAGCCAATGGTTCCCAGTGTAATACTTGTGGGAAGTCTAATTATTGGTCAGCTGTAAGCAAGTCAGCAGAACAAAAGTCCACTCATTCTACATCAAGAAAACTAAATGAACTAGAAGCAGATGAAACAAGTGACAGTGACTGTGTATCGCTGGGTGAATTAGTAATTAGTGACGTCCACTTTCGTCATGATAACCCTACTGAAAATGAATGGTTTGAAGTTGTTAATGTTAATGGCAATAATATAAATTTCTAATTAGATTCGGGTGTACAAGTGAGTGTTATGCCCAAACAAGAATTGCTAAAATGGTCAGTTATACCGAAGATTAAAAAGACAACTTTGCAGGTAAAAACTTATTCTGGTGAAGCACTTAAAGTAGTTGGTACTTGTGTATTCCAGTGTAAATTGGAAGAAACACAGCCAGTGGCAGTATCATTTATAGTTCTAGATATAAATGCTCAACCAATTTTAGGAATTGATGCTTGTATCAGTTTAAACTTGATAAGATGCATGTCAAAAATTGAATGGGCAGCAGCTCCATTTCTCAAACCTACTGTACAGGGTGATTATCTGTTAAAGGGAAAAAGAGTCTGAATGCAGTTAAAACTGATACTGTTAAAATTGATACTCCAGTTTCTCTAATCACACAATTTGCTGATGTTTTTTAAGGAATAGGTTGCCTTTCGTAAAGGTTGAAGAACCTACTGATTGGGTAAACAATCTTCTTGTAACTCGTAAGCCTAATGGCAAGCTCAGAGTGTGTCTTGACCCCAAAGAATTAAATAAGTGTATTAAAGTGTCCGCGGCCTATCTTGAGTTCGCTGCAGAACCAACACAGATAATCGATTGTATGTTTTTGGTAGCAGAGTGCCTTTTTGATATCCAAGATGGTTAAAAAAAAACAATGGCGGCCGTCGATTAACGCCGCCCCCTCCAGGAGGACGTAGCCGCTCATAACATGCTTGCAGGACTCAAGCTACGCCGCGCACACAATAAGAGGAACCATTATTATATTCCAACCCAGACAGATTTATTTGCGCGACTACAAGGTCGTAAAATGTTTTCTTTGTTGGATGCAAGGTCGGGGTTTTGGCAGGTCAAATTAGATGATGTAAGCTCAAAACTAACAACATTTATAACCCCGTATGGCCGGTACAGGTATCTTCGGATGCCTTTTGGATTAACTGTGCCCCAGAATCTTTTCAAATGGCAATTGACAAGATATTTGCCGAGGTTGAATCTGTTAATCCGTATTTTGATGACATACTTGTTGGTACACCACAAAATGTCCAGGAACATTGTGTCCAGTTGCACAAAATGCTAGAAGTATAACGAAAATTGCTTGTGGCATACGACAATTTTCGATATATTCAATGTCTGTGTAAGATGATTCAGGAAGAACAAATTCAAGACACTAAGTCACTTGGGTTTATTAACATTCAGATTCCAATCTCCAGAAATTAGACAATACTAAATTACTGATAAGTCAGATTATTCATGCTTCACAAGTCTGGCCATCATCGGCTTGTTATCACACAATAAGGTTGGACTTAATATTTGTCAAGTGAATACACTATAGTATGTATCTTCCTTAACACATGGAATCATTAACCAATCTAAACCGTTAATAATATAATCAAGATAATCAGCACTCTGTAAACACAATATCAGCAAGCACAACTGGTATCACTTAATGCTGGAACACCACTGATCAAATACTAGACTGCACACTATACTTCAATTTAAGTTAGTAATCACTTATCTGTATAAGGCTGGCTAGCAAGTGGACCAAGGCAAATCTCCAGTGACTCCAAGTCTCCCCCAAGGCAACACCAGTGGAACGGAACTGCAAGCAGCAAGAAGTGCCCACCAAGGCTTTAATTCCTCTATGTATATGAAAGCTACACTTGGGTCTTGAGCATGACTGACACATAGATTTTACTCTACTCAACATCAATCTACAATTGGCTCCATCCGTTGAGAGAGCCCACTACCAAAACAGCAGCCTCTGGGGAAACCCAAGTCCACCCACTAGCCTACATCAGGCACACTGTAACAGAGCTTGTTTGGGTAAGAATAAAATAAGTGGTAAACTATACTCATACAGAAATAGTGGTTGATGGTTACATTCCTTATGTTGATTGATTAATTAATTACTTAGTTAATTAATTAATCAAACTAATTACAATAATTAATTAGGCAATTATTGATGTATATCAATTTAGTCTTAAACACGTAAAATCATAAAAATGATATGTAAAATCATTACACAGTCCCATTGTTAAACAAAGGCCTACTGGCACCCACGTGCCAGTGGTCTTGTTTCAATTTTGTGTGTTTCCTCCAACAGTGGTACTGTGTAATTAACACCTACAGTCCCATTGTAAAATGGGAACATACCTTAGGAACCTATTTTACTTAATTTCGGAATAATAACTTCCACACCCTAAAATTTTGACTTTGGTAGGAATAAACTCCCACACTTTAAAAAAACTAACATGTGTCATTAGTAGCCAAAAAAAAAGTGTGGGAGAACCTTTCCAAAGGTTCCGAAACTCATCTAAGCTTTGGTCAAAGACCACTAATGGCACTTAAAATTCATGGCATCAGGTTCCTGTATTTAACATGTTATAAGACGAATAGGACAACATAATGGTCAAATGAGTCACCTTCGGTGAACAGAATAATGATGTAGACATTTTCAGATAACAAGGTAACAATAATTCAGAAAATATCAAAATTCAAGAAGGCATAACTGTTGAATCAGCTGTACAGTAATAATGAAGGAATACACTGAAGGGCACAAATCTTTACGAATGTCCTGTATGAAGTAGCAGTAGAACTATTCGAACGACCAAGTAGAACATGTTAGTCTGAACAACCAGGTCAAAACCATAATTTGCAGCAGGTCGCTTCACAGCAGTAGTATAAAAGATAAGTGTCCGTCGGAGTAGAATGGATGCTGGCAACCACAAGTTCTGGATTTTGGGAACTGGTTTGTAGTCTTGCAGATGCACTCAGGTTGGTATCACACAAGTCCCGGTTTAAGTCCTTCTTATTAGTCAGAAATGGAACGATAAGTTGCACAGGTCAATGGCCGGATTCCCATGCATGGCGTTGTAGCTGACTTGGATCTGTAATTAGGTCCCAGGCTGGATATGGCTGCTATAATGGCTGGGTCACACCCCAAGAAGGTGAATTGCATTCAGCGCCTTGTGCCTCTACAATCCGAAATGGAGGTTGCAAGTAGGACAGGTGTTAGGTCCGGAAAATAAACGATATCTATGAATAAGCAGTGAATTATTTGCATATCTCTGCACCTGAAACAGTTATCTTGTTAAGCCAACATTTGCGCTTGAACCGAACAGTCCAATCTCAGAATAAAGCATAATCAAAATCAGCATGCTTAGCCAATAGCTCCCCGGTTTGCTTCCCTGCAATACAATGACTCCAACCAGTTTGCCAAAAGTAGGTCAACAGTCTGTGTGCTTGAGTGAGGAGGAGAACCAACTCTCCTACGCTACAGAGCCAATAGTTCCTTCCTTATCAGAACTCATGTTGAATCAGTACTTTCAGGCTTAATTTTTATTTTACAATGCTTTTTAGTGCTATTACGCAACTCATATTTTCTGCCAAAATCGCTTTAGAACAGCTAATAGCACAATTTCCGCTGGATGAATACACCCAAATCCATGCCTTTATATGAGCATATTTGATACAGAACCCCAGGATGATGATCAAAATATTTTACGACTAGGAATCAAAACCTCAGGTCGGAACAACTTTAAAAAAAATTTTTTTTTCCCAACATAAAATCAACCTTAAATTATAACAAGCCAGGCAGCATAGGAGCCAGACTTCGATCTTTATGCACAATCAAATCTTTGAGTGTTGGAACAAATCCCTACGTGTAGCCAAACTTACACTTTAAACTGCAACTTTTGTGTAACAACCAAACTTTAACGCAATAACCCAGGCTTGAGCCGGAACCAGGTCTTTGATTTAAAAAATGCTGAAACCATTTCTTTGGACATGGCAACCCATGTTTGTGTAGAACTAAAACTTCGACTTTAAACATAGAAGTATGTCTTTACTCGTAACTACCCCGGTGTATGTAAGAGACAACTCTGACTTCACGCATAACAATTTATTGATTTACACAAGCAACCTTTGATTCATACAAACAAGTCTTGGATTGTGAATAACCACCATTTTAACTGCAATCTTTAACTTGACTCAGAACTGCAATTTTGATCCTGACTTCAGAGCTGTAACTTTGATTTTAATTTGAACTATAACTTCGACTTTTGAATAGAACTGTAACTTCGATGGTACTTGTAGTACATGACCTTGATAAGAATCTAGGCTCATTTGAAACGAATCTTTGACTGGAAAACAGTGGCGCAGCCAGAAAAAAATTTTGGAGGGGGCCAAACAAAGCCAGCAAAGGGGTCTGGGGAGCGCTGTGTAAATATATTGGCATTTGGCTTAATCCTTTAATTTATACCGATATATCGGTAACCGGTATCGGTATCTACCGATACTCCATCAATTACCGATCTTTACTCCCTTTAATCCGACTTGTATTATACAACGTTCATTTGGCTATTAAATTAATAAAAATAACTTGGATTCGCTAAGCATACCTGCTTAGCTCAGTTCAGCCTCAGCCTGGCACATCAGGCCAGCTGC
>JAHWFP010136587.1:0-10778 GCA_023313725.1 Lithobius niger | reverse complement strand
ATGCCAAGCCATAACATCAACTACCACTGAACACCCGTCAATACAATTTTACAATTTTGAGTAGAGTTTGGAGTAGCGTTTAGAGTTTCGAATCGAGTTTGGGGTTGAATATCAAGTGTCAGTTAAGGTTTGGAGTAGAGTATGGAGTTGCTAGTCGAGTTTGGGGTAGAGTACAGAGTTTCGAGTCAAATTTGGGGTAGAGTATCGAGTTTTGGGTCGAATTTGGGGTAGTGTATGGAGTTTTGATTAGAGTTTGTGGTGGAGAATCAACTTTCGAGTCGAGTTCGAAGATGATAATGTAGGATCCTATAAATACCATATGCTATACCAATTAAACTACTTTTTCCTGTTTCAAAAACAATACACACTTGCTGACAGCTTTTTGGATGGAAATAGATTGGTGGTAGGCGATTTCAGTTTTGGCACGTGGCCTTGTAAGCATGTATGATGAACTAATTATCGTATAACTATTAACACGACATATTCCATATTTTTACAGCATTAATTCCATAGAATTTAAATGAAGATGGTAAGTTTAGCTGCAATTCATCGAAGAAAATAACGATTTTTTAAAAATTCGAACGAAACTTGAAATTCTAAAAATCCGAATCTGAAGTTTTCAGATGGGTTGAGTTTACACGCCTACACACCTTTACACACCTTTACACTCGAGTTTTACACACCCCTAGCTGATGTCCATGTCTTAAAGTAATGACTTTGCTCGTTTGTGCAACAATGGCACGTTTACTTGAGTTTATTTACAGTGAACTGCATAATGCCTTTAGTCACATCGGTAGTATACTTAGATTGTAAATTAATGAAAAATAACTTCAAAAATCAGACGTTTATGTTTGTACCTCTGTTTTTATTTTCTGATTGCAAATCGAAACCGAGACTGGTAGTGAGTCTTCGTAGGACCAACCAATTTATTTTATACTGCGTGGAGATAAATATTGTAGATGCATACTGTTGTACATCGAAGAGCAGCTGCTGTAGGGCCTGTCTGTTGTAAATTGAAGGGTAGCCATTTTTCCATGTACAGGGTGACCAGTGGCAGGTCGTACTAAGGTCGTGCTGTTGTATATTGAATGGAATTCATTTCAGTGTTTTTCTGGTTTGTGCTTGAATGAGGGCTTAAGGGAACACTGTGTCTACCGACCATTAAAATGAAACTGAGAGTACCATTTTCTACCTACGTGACTGTGTCTACCGAAACTGAATCAAAGACCACTCTTATCAACCTGAAATCAAAACAGAAACCATCCTCGGCCCGATGATTAGTATATTCGGGCTCCAAACCTGAAGTGGACTATCTGCCATTTTGGATGACGTGCTATGCCGTGCACATTAAGTAGGGTATAATGACTGATGGTGGTTCAAAATTCCAAAATAGCATCAAACAACTATTTATCCATTGTAACTTGCAAGCCATTATTCAGATTTCGAAGATTTTTGAAAAAAGGTCCTACTCAAGTTTTGTGGAAATCGAAGATAGCAGTGAAACGGTGTCAAAATATGTTTCGGCTTGTAACTTGCGGCCGTTTTTTAGAATGAAACATTTTTTTCAGAATTACCTTCAGAATAACATTTTTGGCATGAATGGGAATACTGATCGTTATAAGTACTGAGAGTTAAGCTTTCTTTACTTGGTTGGTATTCACATTAATGTAACGTTTCTGTACAGGTGGACAAGACCTTGAACAATGGATCGAAACTAAATTCGTTATTTTACTGCAGATCTCTGTGGGTTTCTTCCTGTCAGGAGGCACCTCGTATTACTTAAGAGTAAAAGAATTTCTTTGTCTTGTGTTCTTCATGTGTACTTCTGGAAAGTTCGAAATTCAATAACTGGGCAAGGGGATTCTGGGACTTTGTTCTCAAATGTCAAAATTAGCCACGCATTATGATCAGGGAAATTAGAAATACTTATACAACTGAGAAACTTGGTACAGAAAACGACATAAAAAAGTAAACGAGTTACGTCATTCAATCACTGACGAACCAGTTCAACAAGTACACTAACCATATTGAGTTATTACGTCTTTTTACAGTCCTGTATGTCAGAGACGTGATCCAGTCTTCTTAGTCGAGGTCAGGAAGCTGTACACTTAGTTGTACTTTATTTGCCATTTCATCGATGGACGTGATTTTTTTGCCTGTTATCGTGCAAGGTGTTCGAACTGGTTAGGAAGGTCGTTAAAGGATTTTATTGTTTTTTTTTTTTAGTTTAAGCCCTAAAGTGTGCTGACATTTCATGTTCCGTATCATTTATTATAAGGTGCTAAAAAACATTAGTCAGTCCTTTAGAAGAAATATTTCTAATGCTAGTTTGAAGTTTGCTACATTTTTCAATTATTGCTTTTTTTCATTATCAGGACCTTCTCGATTTTGTCGAGAGCTCAGGGGAGGAGGGTTTCATCATTTTCAGTCTGGGAACCATTCACGATGGTAGTCTCATTACTCCGGAGAGACGACAAATATTACTGGCTGCTTTTAAGAGACTCAAACAAAAGGTCATCTGGAAATATGAGTCAAAAATTCCCGACGTGCCACCAAACGTCAAAATTGTCAAGTGGCTGCCACAACAAGATCTATTAGGTGAGTGAGTCCGTCCTTTGTAATAATCTGAAGATCAAAATTCTTGAAACATGACCGAACAGTCCTATCAGTTATTTTACGTTTCCCATAATATTAAAGCCCAATTTCTGGCAGTTACAAGTATAGTGTAGCAGGGCTGCACTCGACGAGAAACTGGCCAAATAACAAATACCGAAAACTTAAGCTACCAAATACCGATAGCATAACAAGCTGCTGAATACCGAATACTGAGTACTTGGCACCAGAAAATATATCGGGCCAAATACGAAATTAATCACTGAGACTGAGTAATATTGGAGTAGGCCAAATCAATTATTTGGCTGAATACATTGAATTATACAAGCTATTATTCGAACGCCCACCACATTACAAAAGTTATAAACAAATTGTTCGTGTTTTTTTTAAAGGAATCCCCTTTTTTAAGCTTCAACAAATATCTTATATAGTGAATTAATTACACATGGACATTTGAATCACACGTAACATTGATCTTACACATGCCTTTCCATACTCTTACAAGTTTCAATAACGTCATTTAAATTTAAAATGTTGCGGTGTCATGCAGTTTCAGCATGGACAAAATTATTTGGCCGAATACCAAAACAGCAACTGAATTCAGCCGTACACCGATATTCGGCAAAAATTAGTATTTGGTAAAAATTGAGTACCGAATACCGAATAATTTCTCGAATATTGCATCACTAAGCACTGGATGTTAGTTCACGTTTTCTGGGACAAACCCGTTTTGTACTGTAGGGAATTTGTCTCTTTAGAATAAACTGTTAGCTGCCAGCTGTAGTATCTTACCACTCAAGGAAGCTTATTTATTTTTAGATGCATGATGAAGCATTTCGAGATATATAGCATCCAATGGGTTAGGAATGTATGTTAAATTTTGGGACATGGCTGATAGTCGAAGCTTTATAGGAACAGGCCCGCACTTGTCACTAACTGCTTGTACATTTCGTATTTAGTTCCGAGAGAACATGGACAGAAGACACGTTCCAACTGCAAAAAATGACTGGCCTTTCGCACATTGACCAGGTTCATTGCCAAGATTTCTGATCATACTCGCATGTGAAGACGAGGATCATGGTCAAACCGGTTTTACTGCTGCTGTACTAACCAGTAAATACCCAGGTCTTTCAAGCGAGCTTCTTCCAACTGCTTAAAAGATTGCACGATGATAAAAGCAGTCGTATGCAGGAAAAGAGTTTGACTACCATTCCTTAATGTCATCAAACGTCAGTACATTTTCAGAATTTTTTTGAGTTAAAGAGATACTTGTGGATTGATCTGACATTAATGGTAACTAGCAGCTCACAGTGTCAAACTATACGAACTACCCGGCTGTAACACATCTTACACCTATGCAATGTCTTGAACCTAAACGATCTCATGGGCCTTGTCAGCGATCACACTTTAGGATTTCTCCATTGGTGGATTGGACCTTAGACTTCTTTAACAAAACGTATATTTCAGTTCATTTAACATTAGTAAATAATAAATGGATTCGATGGTTTTTTATTCCTAGGTCATCCGAAAGTAAAAGCATTCATCAGTCACAGTGGTCTTCTCAGTCTGCAAGAGGCCTTGTACCACGGCGTTCCAGTAGTCAGCATTCCGATCTTTGCCGATCAGCCGGGCAACATGGTAATAGCAAGTGAACTAGGAATCGCTGTCCCTGTTGACTGGGTCACCTTGAATGAAGACGAACTATTTAATGCTGTCACGAAGGCTGCGACTGATAAAAGGTAAATACTACCAGGAGTACACGAGGAATTAGGAATGGTGGATTTCTTTTCTTATATTTAAGTGGGGCAAAAACTTACACAGCAGTCACTGTCCCACAAGTAAATCTCCACAATATGCATAAATTTTGTTGTTGTTTTTTTTAAAACAATATTGGAACCATAAATGGTTGGTTTCTTTACCAGAAACCCTGAAATACACAAAACCAAACACACCTCAAAATTTGTCAGACCTTTACACTAAAAACTGTAAAAAGTCATGAACTGAAATAAAAAAAAAATATTCCAGTCTCAGGTAAGTGCGTCCTCACTTCTCGAAAGCCTCTTTAATATTCAGTCTGTATTTATTCACAAATAAAAAAAATATCAACCCTCTTGCTGGGGGAAATTTTTAAGCACGGTTACTGCTCGTTTCTGATTTACAGCAGATGTGTAGAATTTTATATCCAATCTTATTTTTTAATGGGTTCAAACTGTTGGTTGCAAGCAAATACTTTACGTCATGCAATGGATCTTAGCAATACTCAGATCGTCTACCACAAACTTCTTGAAAAATAAGGTTATGTTTGTAATTCTACACAATTGTTCTAAATCATACACCATCGTTTAATACCGTTAAAAATGCCCCTCACATTGGCAGGTGGTAAATGTTATGATAAATTCGCGAATGAAAAAAGACTAAACATTACAGAGACGAGTAGCCAAGATGACGTCAACTCACCAGCCTATGACGTTGTTAGGTGGTTTTTTAATAAGTCATTAAAAAAATTTGTATATTACAGTTTTAGTGTAGAAATAGGAAATCGCTTGTTTTTGTGTTTTCCAGTGTGTATATGATTAAACCACACAATCATGGTTTATTCATGGGTTTGGTCGTAGTATTGTAAATAACCTGTTTATTAAAAAATATATAGTTTGAATGGAGATTGTTTGTGTTTCAGTTTGTGAGAATTTGTTTGTGTTTTCCAGTGTGTATATGATTAAACCACACAATCGTGGCGTATTTAGTGTCTGACAGGCTCCAGGGTAAAAACAAAACCTATCCCTGTGTTATCTTAAAATCAGTTCCAGATTTTATTACAGTTTTAGTGTACAAAGAGGGAAAAAATAATGCATGTTTGTTTTAGTCGAACTCAGTGTATCAAACAGTGATCAAACAAGCATTTAAAATTAAACCAATATAAGCATTTGAATGTCAGTCTCCAAAATAATATAGCCTGAAAGTGTGTTTGAAATTATACAACTCCTCAACGTTTAAAGTTACATGTAACTCATCAAAAGAAAAAATAAAATAAAAGAAAAATGTTAAAATGTCATGTTGGTAATAGTTTAAAACAATAACTCAGAATGTACCTTGTGACAGGTTTGCCAAGATGTTATTAAATTTTGTGCAGAAGGTGCAAATCAAAAACCGAAAGGGTCGCGTGTGGTGAGCACCAGAAGAAGGGGGTCTGGGAGTGAGTGAAAACTAATATCCCTCAAGCTGAGTTTTCCCTCATGGTGAAAACTGAAAACAGTATATATTTTTTAATAATTCTATATATTCTTTGAATTTATTGTTGTTTGGTCGTATATGGTTACGTTGTGCTGGAGAGTGAAAAGCAATACATATGGTTTCAAAATTAATCCTAGTTCGAAAATGTGGTATTTGATAAAATGTGTGGGTACCATACATTTTGGGCTGGTGTCTAGTTCATTATAGTGTTGCAACTAAGGGGTTGGGGTTATACTTCAGTTTATGTCAATGGAGCATCTGAATAAGCTCCTGTTAACTCAGGGCAGTGTATTGGCCTTACATGTTGGGTTGTCGCAAGGCATTTGATAAATAGTTTTCTATTTCAGATAGGGCGGAAGCATAAAATCAGTTTGACCTTCACGTTTGACCTTTACCATGGAGGTCCCAAATTTAAACCGTAATTTTTTCCTTTACCTTAATGCCCATAGAGATATGGACTTTCTCCACACCTGCAAACCATTTCAAAGAGCCCCTGTTACTTCATCTCAGCCACACACTGACTCTCTTTTGCAGAATCAGCAGCATAAAAAAGAAATCCAACGGATAGGTGCTTACATTACTCAGCCACTGCACTTCACTTCAGAATTTCGGTATATCATCGACAAAATTTTAACCTCTTTCAAGAAGTCATCCAGTATACCAACATAACATGGATCAATCGCAAGAAAAAATATTCTTCCTCCTCCCCACCATGAATTCCAATATGTTGTTTCATGCATTGAGGGTATAACTGAGGCCTACGCACATTTCTCCACACGCAAGACGTCAGATTCAATACAAAAAAATTCATAATGAATTTAGACAGGTTCTCCAAAAACCTATGCAAAGTGATTTTATGCTTCCAACTCATTTGAAAGAGGATATTATATATCATGTGCCCTGTGAGAACCATAGATGTAAGGCACTTACGTTGACCAGAGTTAACAGAATCTGATTCAGAGGCTTCGTTCATACAACGAATTTCGAATTCAAGGATAACACCAACTCACCAGTGCAACACTACAAAAAAATCGGATACCAACCCAATATTTCCAGTACCCATATACTTTTATCGAATTTCACATTTTTGAACTAGGGTAATCTTGGAACCCTTTGCTATCCAGCAGCAGTACTTAACCTTATCTCATCAAACACCAATAAATACAAAGAATACATAGATTTGTTAAAAAAAAATACATATTCTGTACTCCAGGGAATTCGTATATTGGCCTACAGGGTAAATTTCGCACAATCGTTTAAATGGCATACACTTATTCCCCCACTCGCTTTTCTTTTATTCACATCATGCACATGTAGAAGTAAGTCCCTTTCCGTTTCTGATTGGGTTATGCCCGATATTGTATCACATGTTCTGATTTGCCTGCCACAAGTGACATTCTGTGTTTCTGTGTTAGACTACTAACATAGTATTTCAAATAATTTATTTTTATTTTATTGTTTTCTTGATAATGAATTAGGTGTAGATCGAAACGTCGAGGAGTTGTATAATTTCATATACACATTCAAGTTAAGTTTTTTAGGATACTATCAGGCCACTCAAACATTTAGGGTCAGATGAATTTATGGTCAGGCTCTTAGAGCCCTGATTTTAAAATAAAACCTATCCCTGTGTTATCTGGAAGTCAGTTTAAGATTTGTTAACAGTTTTAGTGTAGAAATAGGGACTAATTTTAGTGCAGGCTTGCTTTCGTGTATTTTAGTATATGTGATCAATGACTCCTATCATTTAGGGTCCCAAAATTTTATTAAAAGTCACTTACCTAGATTACCTATTGGACAATGACTGCTGAATAAAAGGAGCCATGAACTTGAAGATGTGGTCTCCAGCGTTTGGCCGTATGACGTGATTCGCTTATCTTTTTAAATTATTGACAGTATAGCAAACAAAAATCGACTCGAGCATAAACTTTATCCAGCATCCAGTGTGTTCCTATAGGGAGAATGTTTAGTAACTCCGGAATGAGTAACTGAGGTAAATTACACGTAATTAGGTGCCAATGAATGCATAAACTTGTGAATAATATATAAAACGAGTTTACCGACTGAGCTGTATCTCATGAATATGGTTTTAATATTTCTTATCAGAAGGACTTAATTTCTGGGGTAAGAAATCATCCAAGAAGGGTGCTGTAAACCGTTAAATGCTTGGTCAGGCTCTAGAACCAGTCAAAATAATTCTTGTTTCTTTTCGTTACTGCTCGTATCAAATACTTCGAAACTTTTAGTATTTGAAACTCACTCGATAAATTAAGGTCGTGACCATCATCTCAATTTATCGCCATGACCTCATTTACCAATAAATTGAGTCATGAGACATGAACGGTGGGAGAAAAGCTCAGCCTTGATGCTTTGAAGTAAAATATCAATTTGGTAACTGGAAAGAGCTTGTTGTAAAGCCACTTCCAGGCCCACTGGTCAGTGGTAGTGCGAAAGTTTAACACGTTTCTTCAGCAGCCATGGGCCTTGCTCGTGCTCCTTGTTAGAATTCGTGAACTTGCCACTCCAATTTCGTAGGGCGCGTTTAGGCCATATGTCGCAATTTAAATTTTCTCACTCCCTTGCTTTATTTAGCTAATCCAAATTCGTAAGTTGCTTCTCACCTTACCGGAGGTTGTGGCTTTTGAATTTTGGTACCTGGTACCCATGGCAAGGACGTGGACATTAATTCTCTCCCGTGGCTTGCTACACAAACTATGCTGCATGTGGCATGATAGTGCCATTTACAACCATAAGAAAACAGTTTCCTTAGTGCACTACAAAATGGCGGCTGATCTCTGAATACCAGCATTCAACGGTTAGTTTTCGATTGGACAAACCCGAAATGGGTGCCAAGTTGGATTTTTTGAATTCCCACCATAAACTGCTACGTTTTCTACTGTTGATCACCACTAGAAGCTGTTGTGTGCGACAGAACATGCAATTTTGGAAAGGGCAATAAATGGCTAAACTGTTGCAGCAATGTTTAAAATTAATGTTGTACTATGTGGCATGTTGGCCCTTGGTAGCTGTTCGTTGGCCCACCGCTACTTATTCTGTAGTCCAAATCCACGATTTACCTAGGCCTACTAGTAAGTGTACGATAGGTAATCCAGGTGTCACCTTTGGATGGGGTCAACATGGTGCAACACTCAAAGGTAAGGGAGGTTCAAAAAGACGTTTTTGGGAGTATACCTCTTAACTGGGTATTGATTCATTTTCTGTGAGTCAGCTGGGCGTGTAAGTACGAGTGCTGAACATCAAACGGGGCCTTTAGCGACATATGCTAGCCTCTTAACATCTTGGAAGGTTTTAACTACGAAGTTGTATACAAAGTATGTCCACCCACAATATTTGGTATGTACACTATATTTATTATTCGGTAGTTTGATAAAGTGGATTCCTAGGTATTCCCTATCAGTAAGAAGTAATCGGGGGTTAGACTTTCATCAAGTAAGTCAGCCTGATTCGGTGATTTTAACCCGTAACAACTTTGTTCTTTACCCCGTTGTTATTCATTATTTAATTGGTTATGTATTTACTGCATTTCTTTCGTAGAAACTGGAAACTCATCTTATGTAAATAATGGTAGACTAGAAAATAGGTTTTAGCCAGCGAGACGGTTTTGCTGCATATATTGTGCTCTTAGACTTTTTTCTGCTTTTAAACTGTCGATTAAGGTTCAAATGAACTGGTTCTTCTACATGCATTAGTTCTTACTACGGTTCATGTGATGCACCGAGATGAGGAAATGATCAATACTTAAGTTAGGCCCGAGTGGCATTTGGTTACCAGATTATTGTTTACAAAGAGAAGTAGTGTGCTAATACACAGCATGAAGGTTAAAAAAAAGATAATTGTCAATATTTAAAATTCTGTGCAATTTATAGTGCAGAATAATGAAAAATAACGAGAAATTATCTAACTAAATGAGCTGCTGGAAATTATCAATATTTTCTCACCACGCGTGCTTTGGCTCATTAAACTAACTCTTATTGTTTATTGACAGATGATTACCCTCGTGCTTCGCACTCGTGAAATTAATGTCTGCCTAAATAGCACTCGTGAGCTTACAGGGACCAAAACACTCGTCAGGAAAAAAAATTATTGATAATTTCTTAGCTTTTGGTATATTACGTAGGATAATTTTACCTACAAGTCGACAGAATTATTGCTTCTTGGGCAGTGTTATCCCCCATTGGCGATAAAAATGGGAAGTTTCATTCAACCTTTCTTTGCCTTCAAACTAGGGTTAAGTGACAGGATATGGTTTCTTTTACCTTAACTTCGTTCTTTGTCGAGGCATAATTTATAACCACATCATCCAGTTTAATTCCCTGTCACGAAAACAAGGCAATTTTGCATTTTAATGGTACAAAGAATAAAAAAAATATATTCTGTTTTATTCTCTTACAGCATGAAGGCTGCAGTTCAACACTATTCTCGATTGTTCAAAGATCGCTCCCGTCCTCCCTTAGAAACGGCTGTGTTTTGGACTGAATACGTGCTGCGCCACAAGGGGGCATCCCACTTCCGTAGCCCAGCTTTGGATTTGAATTTTTTTCAGTATTTTTTGCTTGACATTGCGGCTGTTGTAGCTTTAGCAATTTTTGGCGTTTTATTAATATTGAAATTTTGTTTCTGTGGCAATAGAAAAGAAGCACAGATGTATGCCAGAGAAAAACTGAATAAATTCAGTTAATAAAGAAGTGCTTTTTATACTGTTTCAGTCATTTCACTTACCAGTTTAGGTTCAGCATAACCATCAAGATTTCCACCACTGTAAAACGAGTGCAAACCACGCAATGAATATAGCATTACCGACCAGACGTGGTAATAAGGTCGTGTTTGCCCGGTGTTCTAGACAAGAGATACTCTACTAAGCTACCAAAGATTTCTTTCTTCAGCACCTTTCAACTCTACCCTCCACAAAAAAA
>JAHWFP010136568.1:851-37068 GCA_023313725.1 Lithobius niger | reverse complement strand
TTCCTGCCTGTGTTTCTATAATAATAACGTTGTGGCGATTAACGAAATGGCGATCATCCAACAACGTTTCACATCAGAAAACATGAAATTAAGCTGAACGGAAAGCCAAATGAATTCCAGAAGTGGATCAAGGTTTAGGCATTCAAACCCTATGTAAGACTGCCTTATGTAAAAACAAAACTTATGGTAGAATACTCTACATCAGTCTGGTCATCACACCTACTCTAGGATAGAGATCATATTTAATCCACTCTGACACGCTTCACAATGTAATTAATTCGTTTGAACCAATTGGTAGGCCAGATGGACGTAGACTTGTGAGCCGTGTAACTTGAAAGCAGATTTTATTACAACACGTAAAGTTCTCCCTTAAGGCTTCCCTTCTGTAGACCATTTCTTTGAGTTGCAGTAATCTACATAAATGTGCGGCCCTAAGCAGGTTCTCCTACTAACGAAACTTGAGACCAGGAATAACTTCAATGCCATAAGGGTAGTTCCGACTTTGAGCTTGCTGATCAAGGAAACTGCTTGTGCTTTCTTGGCAAAGGCAGTTAAATGTTTTCCTTAAAACACACTAGTTGGGCGTCTAAAGCTAATTCAAACGTATAAAAAAGGGAAATAGTTTAATTAACGTCGTTTTTCAAATACTACGATTATCTCGGAACTGAGGGACTCGGTTGTTCTTGAATTTACCTGAATTAATTTTCAAACGAATAGGTTGGATTTTATTCTTTCCGACTTCAGATCACTTTCATTAATGTTCAGAATATTAATAAAAACAATTTATTAATATAATTTATCATGATTGACATCATCAGCACCTTTTGTTTTTTCTTCCACTTCCACTTGATGAGTTAAGTGATCTGGGGAGTGACACTAATCATTTTAAAATTCGAAACTGGAAATGAGACTTAGGAAGGGAACCCAAGGGATAGCCAGCTAACGGACACAACTCGGCAAAGTAAAGCAAATGACTGCTGCGTTGGAGACACTGGAATTTTGCTGGAGACAATAATGTAGCCAGAATGCAACTTCAGTGTTTTTAAGTGTAGCTGTGGTGCACATTGAAATAAAGTTGGGAAGCATTGTATCTAAGTTGATGTTTAGTTTTATTTCCACTGTCACGATTGGAAATAAAAAAAAAACTGTGTTAAAGGCTGTTTAGTATTCTGCTCCAGCATCTATTGAAAACTCACAAACTCGCAAACTCACAAGCAAGTAAATTCTCAACCTTGCTACAAACAAGCAAACACACAAACTCGCAAACAAGCAAACTCGCAAACAAACTCGCAAAACTTGTAAACAAACAATTTTCAGACACCTCTGAGTGATAGTCCTCCCTTCTTTCGACATTACACCAACGCAAATAGCTCTCTTCGACTAATCCGTCTTACCCAGGCTAGATATGCCATAGAAGGATGGCCCAGATGGCATATTAGTATTGACATGAACATCGCTGATTTGGATCCCAGCTGCATCACACCAATGATATACAGTATGTCCCAAAAGTCCCGTCCACCCAAAATAAAGGGCTATATACTGTATGAGTTAGTTATAACAACGTACTACTTAGAAAATCACCTATGGTGAATTTGATGATGGTTCCCACACTGACCTTGGAAGTCGTCTTCAAGGTCCTCTAAAATGTATCTCCTAAACTATTCAAGATACAGAAATAAAGTAATTTAGAAAGTTGTTTGGGATTATAACACAATTCAACAAAGAAAACAGAATTGAAATCACGCCACAAACACGAAAGATGTGGGCAATACAACTTAGACAATCACTTGTTGCATCATCACGTGGTTGTGTACTGAAGCACTAACGATTGACTAGAGGATAATCCTGTGCCTGATTTCGGTAATTGTATGAAAGCAGGGGTGAAAGTTTGAAGTTTTCTTTGAAGATTCGTGCCCCCAAAGAGCAGGTTTGGGAACTAACTACATAACTAAACGCAGCAGGTGGGGTATTTAATCAGAGTATCTCACGAGAATTACTTTATCAGTTTATTAATAAATCAATTACAAACATTTATGGACGTATGTAAGAATGTCTGCATTTTGTTAATGTTGTTGTACTTTTATTAAATTTTTAGCGAGTCTATTATTTGAGGATTACGTGAAATAGCCTCTCCGTCACTTTCAGAGTTTCAGTTTCGTTTTTTTTAATACACTTCAGTATGCAGACGTTAGCAGGTTGCATCTCCGTAGAAATGATCACAGAGTGTTACTGAAAATCTTTAATTTACGCATTAGTAAACTTATCCTAAATGTTTACGTAGCAGTTAAATAAGCTGTTCGTTTTTACATCCATATTCGTTATTTGTTATTATGTATTTTCCTAATCACAAATCTGTTTGCTGCTGCACTGTCGGAAAGCCGTCGTCTAAGCAGTGTCCAGTCTAGTCAGTCTGTTGCTCGCTGTCTTGGTTGCTATGGAAACGAATACGGCCTCGCTATTAAAAACGCTTAAAATAAGTTCGAGTGATAATGCCTGGAGTGAAGATGCATTGCGGAAGTGTAAGTACATTGTATAGTGCCTGTGAAGTATATTTATGATCGTGTAAAGTATTACCTACAGCTGCAATAAACGAATCGTGCCTAACGACCAATTCTATCGCCATGTTGAACAAAATTCTTCTCTCTGGCGGTCTCATTAGTTAGCACCAATCAAAAGCAGAAGTCGTTGTAGCAATCGACGTCCCATCAAAAACAAAACAAATTCAACCCAACCTAAAAACTGTTTCACATACTTAATTTAGCTTCTCATTCTTTATTAAGCCATTAATTAAGCCTTTTTAGCGCGTTTAAGTATACGATTTCGGTTTTACGTGGTGCCAACTAGTTGATTATCGAGTTTGCACTAGTTCAGCTTACCGATAAGCACCCTGTTTGTATATCCTTCACAGTGCTGATCACAGTAAGCGGGTTGTGATTGGCTTATTCATCAAAAATATGCTTTTCCCAATGGCTAACAAAAACCGAGAGAGATACTCACCTTAACGTAATGTAGGAAACTTGTATTCATTAGTGAAGAGTGTACATTTATTTTACTGCCTATTGGATTGGTGTTCTGGTTATGGTGCACCTTCCAGATATCCATTTTCAGTGAGGCACCTTTTTCAGTTCCAGTTCGTTACATGCGTGCTGGATGGATTGTTTTCTACATAATCTTTGCTTCAAAACACCTTTAAACCTGATTAAGGCCATGACATAACTATATTTGATTACTTTCTAGGCTTACCGCTGCCCCTTTGTTGGCTGCCCTGCAGGGCCCAAGTTGTTTTGCCCATATTTTCCGTGTTTATAGCGCGATTTCAACTCTGTTTTCTTTGTTGGCCGTGTGTTATAATCCCAAACAACTTTTTAATTTACTTTTTGTCCGTATCTTGAATAGTTTAGGAGATAAATTTTGGATAACCTTTGAAGACAACCTCCAAGGTCAGTTTGGGAATCATCATCGGATTCGCCATAGGTGACTTCTTGCATGAGTACGTTGTTATTACCAACTCATGTCTAGTATATAGCTCTTTATTTTTGGTAGACGGGACTTCTGGGACACACTGTATATGATAAGTATGCCTGAAAAGTTCAGCCGAGCAGTAACTAAAAACAAGGAATCCAGCAAAATCTCTACCTATCTGTTCTGGCCTATTAGCCCATGTTTGGAGATTTTTCATCATAAAACGTCTACAGATTTTTTTCAGAAAAGAGTAATATCCTTTTATATTAAAATCACAGAGCTTGCGCCTGTCTGGCTGGTCTTACATGTCACTTGCTTTGAACGCATATGGGCAACCCATTACACCTTCATTACTGTGTCCACAGATCATTGAAGATGAAAAGAAATCTTTTTTAAATGTGGGATCGAAATAAGCCTTGTTCTTCTACACGAACAATTTACTTCAGATGAAATAAGGATCCACGAAATTTATTTTGAAAATTCGGAAAAATTATAAAAATAATAACGTACCACAAATACAAGTTAAACTGATCAGCCACGTTGTCTGTTGGTAGTCGAGATGGTTCAGGAAATATGAACGAAGGTTTTTTTTAAATTAACTTTAATTTTACTTCGATGTGGATGACTTTTCTTTACCGAAATTTTTCTATTTAAACTGAATCAATTTTGCTCTTGTATTATTGTATTTCTTTTACTTTTGTTAAATTGACACCTATTTACATAATTATATTTAGTTAGATTACTGAGTCTGTTGTGCAATTTTGGTTTTAAAACTAAACGAGTAGGCTTCTTCAGTACAATTCGAGGTGGCAAGAACGTCCATGAAAAGATCAGTCATTAAGTAAGTGGGCAATAGACAAATAAATTTTAATAGAATAATTCTAAATACAGAGATTGTCATGTTAAGTAATTAATAGTATGCGAGTTACAATTCTTCCAGCAGTACTACAATTCTTTGATTCCATAACTTTATCTTTCTCTAGATGAAATGTGAAATTTCGCATCACAGTGCCTGCAACATGCAGATCAAGTTTCGCAAATTATTTTAAACAAACACCGAGAAAAAGCCAACATATTAATCTAAGTTTCATTAAGGTTTCATTAAAGTTTCTAAATGAAGAGAATCTACTAAATTAAAGTTAGTCAAACATTACGTAATTTTTTCCATGAGTACTACTACAATTCCTTAGATCAAATAATTATTTAGGGGTACATGAAATGTGAAATTTTACAACTTCTCTCTTCAAGAAGCTTCTAATGTTTCTAAATACGGTATTAAATAAATACCAAGAAAGTAGGCAAAATTTCTACCAACATCGCATAGAAGGGAAATTACACATTTGCGTTTGGGTAGCAATTAGAGAAAAACAAGTGGTATAAAGTTACTTCTAAATACAAAGAATGTTTTAACTTAAAGTTGATGGATCATACATTAAAATTCTTCTGGGACTGATTTAGATCCAGTAACTACTCAGGCCTATTTGACATGTGCAATTATACATCAGTTTAGCCAAAATGCTTCTAAATATTTTTCTAGGAGTGCTTTACATCTAGTAACTTATCAGGCCTATTTGACATGTGTAACTTTAAAGTAGTTTAGCCAAAATGCTTCAAAATATTCTTCTAGGAGTGCTTTACATCTAGTAACTACTCAGGCCTATTTGACATGTGCAACTTTAAAGCAGTTTAGCCAAAATACTTCTAATGTTTCTAAAAATGACATTAAACAAACACCAAGAAAGAGACCAACATTTCCGCCAACATCGCATAGGAGGGAAACGAAGTTATACATATATGCTTCCGTAGAAACAGACACAATGTTGTCCAGATATTGCAATTGTAGTGTAAATTCTCTATCAGTTGAATCGCTGACTGATTTTCCAAATCCAAATCGATAAATTGTTTCTTGGCATCTACGGAAACATGGTGCAAGTCCAAAATCTAATGCGTTGGAAAGACTTTGTCTAATCATCATTACATCTTCGTATGTGTCACACACTTCTAAGGAAGGTAGACCCATTCCAGGAAGCCTATAAATTATGAAATAGCAAAAAATAATTAAGTAAAATCGTAAAAATATTTATTTTCATGGTTGCTAAATGTTGACGATTACTACCTCACTAATGTCTAGATATTATACGACAATATCACAAAATAAACGTTAATGAAGTAAAGATCAACGGCTTTCAGCAGCATTCATTCGATCTGTTTGCGTATAGTTGCATCTGTATTGCACCAGTGCTCACAGACGCAAACAAATTTAATGTAAGAAAATAAAAAAACGAACTCGTTTTCTCTTTAAGGTGAGGTTTAATGGACCAGATTAAATGTTGGATAATCTTTATATAAATTCCCAGCCAGTCATGGGACAGTACTGCAGTACAATACAAGTAAGTAAAATTTTCGGTCAACTTAGCATAATTCTCAGAACACACTACTAGACAATACGCAACCGATAACAACACGTACAATGTTAAAAATAAGTTTTAAAATTGAAATTGGAACTCACGCACCATCCTAATCGCGTGCAATTTTCTCCCACAAGGCATTAAGGTAGGATCCGTTATTTTTTAAATTTAAAAATGAAAAAGTAAACCCAATCTTTCATGCTACGCTACGGTCAGGTGGAATATGTTGTGAGTATTAAAGTAATAATTTTCCCTGAGGATGGTAGTGGTTCCTTCTAGATCAGGGTGATGCCTACAAAAGCATATTCTGTATCCGATTCTTCATAGCTGCAGCATGGTCGGGGATCATGATGGAGGGGAAAATAGATAGATCGTTCGAACACTGTTATTTTGAGTAAGACAGAAAAAAAACAAGGTACAAGAATTTTGGACAAATTCCGGTAGTATGGGTATCCAGGGGCCCTAATTAAAAAAAAAATATTAAAAAATGGCACAAGAAACCAGATTATACCATGACTGCCAAACCCACCAAAGACCGAAAGTGGTGTGGTGGTTCCCTACACCCAAGTTTGTTCGAGAAAGTTAATATTGTTAACCAAGGAAAATATTAGGATTGTCACCAAAGTTCATATAAATTGTAAAACTTTTGTGTAGCATTGTACAGATTGAACTTACGTGGTGTTTTCGGTATTCATGTAGTGTGGACTGATGAATGCCGCTAAATTGTCTGAGAATTGTACTGACTTTTAATGCACTGCAGTCCTTTCCCATGACGTGCTGGAAATCTGTACAACTAAGATCGTAATATTTGTTTGTTGGTTGGTTGTGTGTGTGTCGCCAGATTACCGAAATTTCCACTCGTAATTCTATTGAAGTCTCAGTAGGAATCTCGATAATTCTTTCGTTTTGTTTGTAGTCTTTCAAACTGATTTGTTTGTATAAGTAATAATGTGAACTGTCTTTTCAACAAAGATGCACAGTACCTTGTTTGTGTGACTTTCATTAGAAGTATACGGATAAGTAATGATTCAAACTGTGGTTTCAACAAAGATGCACAGTACTAATGACGTCACAATATTTTCCAGTCACAATATTTTCATGCACACCGAATCTGGGCTCTGGATCTAACTCAATCTAATGAAAGCTTCGGTGACTGCTAACGAGAAATCACAGTATTTTCATGCAATCGGGAAATCCCAACAATGCTCTATAAAACCTGCCATATTAGGGGCTCTGTCCTAGTTTACGTAAAAAAGTGAATACAAAACATGAAGAACGCCAATAAGCTTTCTTTTTAATTTCGGATACCACATTGCAGCTGAGGTGTTTAGTTCACGTGAAACTTTACTGCTGTGTTCTTCCATTAGACACGTAAAACTGTTACTACTACCAAAATACACTGGTTATTAAAAAAAGGAGACGAAAGGATATTAAATGTTTTATTACACGAGATCAAATGTTAGTTCAGTATAGATCAAACTAGAAGTTGAATTTAAAATATGACAAAGAATGAATAATATATGTCTCCGTTTGGTACTGTTGATATTACCGAGGTAAGTATTTTTTTATTTCAAAATAAGCTGAGAATTAATGAGAAATGTAAAAAAACACCTCAGACCATCTATCCCACTTTTATTCCGTTTTTTTCAGTACTATTCTTCAGCCAAGACGTCTCTTTTTAGTTCATCACCCTATTGGCGATACACGAAGAATAGTTTTTACCATTTAACAGTGACGTCATTCAGCTATGTCATTCATTGCTGCATGCAGACACCAATCATCAGCTTCCCTAAGTTGTTCAAAAGTATAAAACGGTAAAAAAAAATTATACATCAGTAAGGATTCATTTGGATTATACACTGCAACAAACTAGTGTAATCTGAAACCTTACAGGAAGGTTATTGGGTTTTTTCCAATTTTTTACTGTTGTCTACGAACAATGTTTGAAACAATGTAAAGTAATAAAACTGATAATTTCTAGCCTTAAATTTAGAATTACTTTACCATTACCGTTCAATTTTTGGAAAACATAAAGTGGTATTTATACGATAATGGGTTAAAACCGGCTTAATAGAACAAATGTTTTGGTCTGTAAACAGCATTGTATAAAAATGCTTGAACTCCGGCAACAACAGCACCAATGATAGGGTGCCAAATATGATATATATAATAACTCCAGCTAGATTGAAGTGCCTATAGTCTAATTTCTTTTCAGAAAAGGAATGCTTATGGTTGGTATAATTAGAAAATCATAGGTACCATTTTTTATTTTCACTTTTTCATTGTTACTGTCAAAACGGCGCTTAATACAGCCACCACAAGTAGATTTCTTTTGTTTTTCAATAATACTATTGAATATAATGTCTATTAAATGTTTTAAGGGTTAAAACAAAATTAAATTGAATTCAAAATGCATGCATTAGGTGCGGTACTTATTCAAGATGGTGCTCAACATGGCTGCCACAATTATATTTCTTTTGTTTTTCACCAATATCGTTGAACAATATGTCTACTAATAGATTTTAAGAGTCAAGAAACATGAATTTAAATTCAAAATAAAAAAAACAATGAGTGCAACATAATGCAACAGGAAAAATTAACGTTTATGAACATAGTACTAAATTTGTCATTAGCTTTCACTAAAATGACTGTCCTCATTTTTGTAGTCTTTGACATTCTGAGAGTCACCTCACTTGCAAAGAGCTGTGCACAGAAGGAGATTTTTAAGGAACGAAGAATGTCCATTTGTGCATATACCCCTACAACCACACTTTACAAGTTCACTCACACTGGTTTAGTACTGGTGGGTTAGTATATTTTACTGGGATTAAAGTCTTTCCACAGGATTTTTTCCAGGATTTCTACAAAACTTTTCAGGGTATGACACCCATTGGTTTATTGAAGAACTTTGCAGGAATTTTAATCTGATTCCAAATAACGAGGAAAGCTATATATAATTTACAAAACACGTAAAAGTGAAAAGGCGTGTGGAGTTAACCTGCAGTTCACTGATTCTTTCAATTTATGTTAAAGTAAAGCTAAACCCTTCCATCTTAAATTTCACTATTGTTAGTTAAGTATGAAAAATCGAGATGCAAGTTGCGTGAAGTTTCCAACGTTCGTATTAATTGGCGGTCGCGGCGGCCCTCGGATCGCCGCGGCGTGCCGGGAAGATGACCGAACTTGCACTATAGTTAATTTAGAATCTAAGTTTGATGTTTCCAAGGTGTGAGACAGCAAACGTTATTTCCTCGCACGGTACTGATGTCACACTTCACATTACCCATGGATCTTGTAGTTATGACGACATCGTAGCATACTACCGAGTGTGCGGCGGGTTGTACTTCCTAAAACATGGCGGCTGCGTGACCAGTCCACTTCGTGCTATGATCATTGCAACGCGAACCAAAACTCAAGCTCTACGTGATTTATTAAATTAAAGCATTCAAGAATGTACGCTACCATGACTATAACCATAAAAAGACTTGTGCAAGTTCGTTCAGCTAGGCGATAATCCACTCAACGCAAAATGCTGGGCAGATATGTGATTGGACAATGTCCACTTGTTGCTGGTGGGGAGGGAGAAGTAGTTTAGAGGGCACGCGTGGTAAAGAATGAGAGCCGAGCGCGATCTTGCCTGCTCTTGTTGGGCGCATGCGTGCGTGCGGGTGATAAAGTGTGACTTCACGCAAACGAGATTTGGATGTGTTGGCCACACGAACAAAGAATTCGTCTGCTAGACTGAAGATTTAGACATGTTATTACGTAACAACTATGAAGCCTGAGTGGTTTTCGTACCTCTCACATGTTTTTTTAAGTGTCTTAATTAACGATACTGGAATTTATGTTGAGAGGGTTTTGCTTTACTTTAAGCAATATTGATGAATTACATAGTCATGTTAGGAAAGATCAGGTTAGAGAAACTGTTAAGTATTTTCCAGGCGAATTATTAGATTTGGTAATTAGGAAAAAAGTTTATCCTTATGGTCACATGGATTCGAAAGAAAATTTAGTAAAAGAAAACTACCACTCAAAGAAGAATTTTAACACCTACTTGATAAGGGTGATATTTCTAACAATTACTATAAATGTAACTAGGAAAGGTTTGGGAGGCTCTTAACAAACAAAACGTGAGAGAATATACGGAATTTCATAATAAAACAGTTGTCTTATTTTAGCTAATATGTTAGAAAAAAATTAGAGACGTGTGCCTGAAAACCTATAAATTAGATGGTACTTGGTACAGCACCTGGGTTATCTTGTGATTGAGTGTTGAAAATGACGAAAATGAAATTATAATTATTAACAGATTATGCTGTGGTGTTATTGATTGAGAGGGAATTAGGGGTGGAATAGCTCAGTGCTGTAACAGATAAGGAAAGGTGAATAATAAACACACCAAAAACTATGATGAAACAAAAGAAAGTTTTAATTTAATGTACTTGGATGGGCTATGAACCAGTTTCTTCCATAAGGTGGCTTTTAACATTGTTATGCAAATTCAAGATAATTCTAATATAGTTTGTTTTAGAAGTAGATTTGGAATAACCAAAAGAATTACATGATTTGTATTTGAATTTACCATTAGTGCCAGAGATCCAGATGGTTTCATATAATCAAAGTTGGTAACAATATTATACAATAAAGGAACTAAAACTGATACATGAAGTTTTGGAATTCAAACAGTTAGACTGGCTTAAGAAATACATAGACTTGAACATACAAACGAGAAAAAAGTTGATAGTAAGTTTTAGTTTTTGTAATTTTATAAACTGATGAATAATTCAATATTTGGTAAAAACATGGAAAATATCAGAAAACTAGTGGGCGTATAATTATCTTCTAATAGAGAAACTAATAGCAAAACTAAATTTTAAAGACAGAACCATATATTCTGAAAATCTCTCCGCTATTCATCTTAACAAAACTATTATATTATTTAACCAAACAATTTATATGAGCATGAGTATTGTAGATTTCTCAAAAGTCTTGATGTATGATTTTCATTGCAAGATAATGAAATCAGAAGATGACAAGAAGCTATTATCCTGAAAATAATGCATATGGCATGCCTAGATTTAACAAGAAAGTATTTGGAAAAACAAAAGACGAAAACAATGGCAGGGTAATAAATCTGACTACATTCTAATATGTAGGCAATAAAACTCGACAATATTATTGAAATAGATCGTGTTAAAAAGAAACTAAAAGGAGCTAAGACGAATGTGATTGAAAACACACTTACGTTTGATGATTATAAAGACTGTTTAACAAGAGAAAGCAATATACAATGATATGGCTTATGAGAAGTTCTAAACATAGTATAATATTCTGAATCAGTTAGTAAGAAAGCACTTAGTCCTTTTGATACTAACAGGTGTATTCTGGATGATAGTATTAACATACTTGCCAAGGACCACTACAAAATTCAAGTTATGGTCGAAATAACTTGAGAAACAAGAAATTTAAAACCAGAATAAAGATATTCGGGGAAAAGGGTAGCAATTCGATATTGCCACCAGATTTATTAATCATACAGAAAGAAATTAAATTAAAAAAAAAACAGATATTGTAAAACTGTAAAGGGCCAATTATTTATTAACCCAAAAAGTTTTTTTTTCAAAATTTCTGGTGGTGAAAGCCTCATAATAAACCTCTACATGTGCCTGTTTTGTTTCTCGGAGAATACCTAATTGAAAATCGATTTCTCCCCAAACGTTTTTAACCATATCTACTGACATTGTGTTTATCGACTGGGTGATCGTCTCCCGTAATCCCTGCACACAAGTTAACATTCTTGCATACACTTTGTCTATAATAAAGCCCCACAAGAAAAACCAGGGTAACAAACACGGTGTCTGTAGATACGCGTACAAATGTTTGGGAGAGAAATCGGTTTTTGACTGGATATTCCCCAAGCAACCAAAAGGTGCATGTGGAGGTTTATTATGAGGCTACCGTCAGCAGAAATTTTGTAAAAAAAAAAAAACTTTTTGAGTTAATAAACAGTTAGCATTTTACAGTTTTTCAATATCTGCGTTCGTTTTTTTAATTTCATTTCTTTATAGGGTGAATAATTTGTGGACACTGTATTTTTCTTGTTTTTTGGGGTTTTAATAAACTAATAAAATATTAAAAACTAAAGCACAACCCCTCCCCAGCTTTTTCCTCCCCATTAATACCTTTCTTAAAAAAATAAACCGAGTCTAAAATGATTGCAAGTTGTTGCCACCGGATTCATTAAAGATTGAACCATTGAACTAAAGGTCGGTAGGATTAAGTCAGTAAATGTTTTGTTCTGTAGATATAATTCCTTTGAAGAGCGCAGTCATGCTCAAAATTGTACCTTCTTCGATTATAATCTTCATTTAGCAAGCCTAAAATACCTTTATGGTACATACCTAATAATTTCATACTTACTGGCATGATATATTTGTCTGTAACGCAGAACTGTGCAAGTATTTCATTACACATCTTTTGTGAGTACTGTCATCAGTGCATGGATGGGTTTGGGTATTCAAATATGTAAACTGCAAATAAAAATAGTCGTTTTGTGTATTATTTTCTAACCAGAGAAACGATAAATACAACACTATGGCAGCAGCCAATTAAGAATCTATTTTTCAGTTTTGCCTTTTAACATCTTATTAAACCACACTGAACACGTTCACTCCGTTTGGATGAGTTCAAAATGAAGTCTAGTTCAAATTAAGGCACAGGGGCACATTTGTTTTCCTGCTAGAGCTAACCGTTACGCATATTCATATGTCACAAAATGATTAATATCCATATTCTTTTCAAAGTAATGTAGGCTACAGTTGCAATATAAACCATTCGGTATTTCTTCCATAATAATTTTAGTCTCCCACTTGCCTAGATTACTTTCTTTTTTAGAGGATTTTGTAGGTGGCATTCTTACCAGACTGAGTACTTCGCATATTATCCCCACTGATTATTGGAAGTTAAACTTCTGACTAATAATTTAGGAACTAACCTTCACCAGTCCACCGAAAAGGCACGTGGGAGACAATAACAGCAAGCAATGCAGATGGTGTTGGTGTTAAGTTTAATCTTCACCAATTCGTTTCCCATTCACAAACATTGTCATAACTATGGCCCTGCAGGTATGAGGGGATATTGAAATATACATATACAGAACGCTGTCATGAGTGCCGTATTTTTGGTATCCATGGAAGAGCAAAAAACTGGGAAGGTATTCAGTGCTGTTCGCAATATTGTCATGAAGGTGCGTTTCTGAAATACAGATGATGTCCGGATTTTAATATTTGACATGAGCGTTAAGTTCGCCAATCTTATTTAATTCTGTGGAATTCAAATAAGTAACTTTTAAGTGTTATTGAAATAAGTAACTTTTAAGAAGATTTTTTTTTTAATGCGGAACAGGTTAAAGCATATACACATGGAGCACTACGTATTAAACGAGTTAAAAAGGCACCTAATATTTCGGAGAGAAATACTTGTCTCCATTTTCAAAGGTAAAACGGTAGATGGCGGCCCCCTTGTGAAAGGTTTTCTGTGGTGTTGTCTGCTTGTGTTTCTACTTTTTACCTTTGAATATGGAGACAAGTGTTTCTCTCCGAAATATTAGGTGCCTTTTTAACTCGTTTAATGCATATAGTGCTCCATGTGTATACATTTTAAACTTTTAAGTGGTATTGAAATAAGTAACTTTAAAGTGACTGGAAATATTTATTGATTGTCACCTCATCCTTTTAAGAAGTGATGGAACTGACTGAAGGGTTACCATTCCTTGAGCATAAGTTAATATAATCTAGTCTGACTGAATAAGTTTTATCCTGAATGTGCTGACTAATGGTACGACTATCCCTGGTTATCAAATCTGCATCGCTGGCATTGCAATATATGGATTCTTGAGCAGATTTATTTAAACCTATTTCGTGCACACTATTTTTCTGATTATTACTCGGTTTTAGATCTATCAATTGTTCCTTGGCATCAAGCTTGGAATTCCTGTCGTGATGGTTTGATTGTTTTAGAACACTACTAACAAGCTACTGTTGATAAGTAACTTTTTCGTTAATGTTAACCATAACCAAAACTCGTACAAAAGGATGTTATCTCTACACAAAATTAAGTAGTATCCTAAATGGGTCTGAAATGACATAATTGACACTAAAATATTGTAAAATATGATGACGCCATGCTGGGACTATGGGGCTATGGAGTGCTGATTGTAGTGCTGATTGGATACTTTTAAGATGGGTGGCAATTAAAGCTGTAGAAATGGTCAATGTCGTAGTGGTTTAGTCGCCTTTCCAGTCAGCACTGTGTAGCCCCAACATGACGTCATCATTGTTTACAACATGGCCTCCTCCATTGACAATCAGCCCTGCTAGTAACAGCCTTCGTTTTTAATGGTAAAATATACGCATAACCAATACGAATTCAAAACGTCCTTAACGTTATAAAATGTGCTTATGCCCACAGGGCCTCTTCAGGGTATTCTTCGTTAAATGTGATTTCACAAATCGATTCTTCACACATGGTTTAATTGAAGTTGTGAAGAAGAACCAAACGCGGCAATATTATGTTACAAATGGTCATGTTGCTATGTTGTTGCACATCGTTATTAGACCCCATTATTGTATATCATTCCAAAATTTCCTGCTAATTTCTTTAAAATGTTAACCAGAATTAAAATGCATTTATGTTGATTTTTACTTGGCTATTACCTACATAACATCTGAATACAAGAGGTGTGGTCAGGACATGTTATGTTTGTTCGATACAGCAATTTTATTACTGCATCGTCACAATACTTTTCGATCGGTGCCATTCTCACCATGGAATATGTTGTTGAAGGAACTAGTATTTTATCAGAGCCGACTGAGGTAGCTCAAGCATAGCAAGTTACATGGTGCTTCTGTCAGCTACCCACAACCAACAGAGCTACCTCAGTCGGCTCCTATATAAAAAACAACTAGTCGATGAAATTCTATCTGTCAATGATATTCATGATTTTGAAGACGAATTTACCAACGCAAATATTTCGGAGAAATTCGTGTTTTCATTCGATGAGTAAGCCAATTTTTAGTAGTGGTGGTAAGGGAACCGATCTATAAGGCTAGTGGTCCCTTGCACTTCACGAACTACACAAAGCCACTGGCCAGAATATAACATAGCGAGGGTTATTTTTGTCCAAAGAATTCTGTAAACAGTACTCGAGGTAAAAAAAATACTCCCAGTTTCCCAACTTTTGAAACAACTCGTTCACTTCTTTTATGTCGCACCTGGTGGTGAGCTATCCAGATGCACTTGTAGAGATGTGTTGTGGATCCGTTTGCAGATCACTGGGAAGAAATCACATAGATCAAAAGGAGTAATGAAAGATATTCTGAAAGGAATTCTATTCACAATTCTATTCTACTAATCACTAGGTAAAGTAATTGACGTCTTCACAACGTAACTTTGTGCCAAGGAGCCCCTACATGAAGCAGGAGATATAATTATGGGGAGAAGACTGGGTAATAGATTCAGTCTTCGCGTCCATAAATAATTTTTTTGGCCCAACTCTGAAAAATATTCGGCTCACAAACACTGAAATAAGTTTGTAGATTTCAAAATATATGCTATTGACTTACGTGTGAAGCTGTTATGGGAATTCTCTCTGTGGTTCCTCTGTCCAGTACCACCCGTAAATCACTGTTCAAGTGTACACTTCTCCATAGTGGTTCAGACATATCGTGATGCAAGATTACCTGGATGTAAAGTTTCTCGTATCACTTATAATGAGCACGCTAATTTTTCAAACAATTCTCAATTTGACACGAAGAAGAGTAAAGCAAGGAAATAGTAAAGTCACGTTAGGAATGAAGTGAATGGAGTTGTTTCATTAAAATCAGCTTATGGATGATTTACGCCTTCTCTTTGGCGAGCTTTTGAATTACAAAACTATTGACTATGGAATTTTCAAAGTTACGAATAAGTGGGGACCTATCAACAGGGTGCAAATATCTGTGTTTAAATAATGAACAAATTAAATATTTTCATTAAAGAATTGGCAAATTAAATATTTATTGACAGGACGAATCAGAGTGTAAATGCTGAGTCAGTGGAATGAATTGCTACGTTCACATCACTAGCAATTAGCAAAAATAATATTTAGAAATCCTGGTAACAATTCCTGCCAATAAATTCAAAGAGTCTGAAAAGACACTGGTTGACATTAACCTTCCTAACTTGCATCTTAGCGATTTGTAACTTTACGATTTGTAACGATTTTTAACATCAGTACGGTAGCGTATTACACATAGGTTCAACTCTTATTTGCAAATAAATATTTTCCTGTGTGCATTTGGAACAAAGCACAAGTTTCCATGAATCATGCTTGTCTAAATCTCGAAAATTTGCAGACTAGTGCGTGTGCAATAAATAAAAATGTGTAGAACAGAGAAGCCAAAAGTGCACAATATCAAACACTACCCCAGGTTTCCAGCTCATTCCAACTCATTATCAGGGGAACAAAACATACACTTAAAACTACGTAAAAGTACAAATAAGCAGCAGAATGAAGGCAAAACTGCTCTAGTCAAAACCACATCTGAACACAGTAAAAATAGAATTCAAAATTTTAAATAATTTAAAAATTTAAAAAGCAGGAAGAAGAAAGTGACCTCTTTGTGCTGAAAGACGTCACTTTCTTCTTCCTGCTTTTTTATTTTTTAATTTTTTTTTTTTATTTTGAATTTTCTTTTTAATTTGTTCGAATGTGGTTGTGAATTAGGCAAGTTTGCCTACATTGTACTGCTTGTTTGTACCTTTATGCAATTTTAAGTGTATGTTTTGTTGCCTCGATAATGAGTTGGATTCAGCTCAAAACGCCGTGTAGTGTTTGATATTGTGCACTTTTGGCTTCGCTGCTCTACATACTCAGTTCCAATGCTTACATTTTCATTAACATTAAATGAAAAAGAAGAGCCATTTCCAGCTTATTTTAAAATTTAATGTAACGTATAGAACTTTTCATCCTCACTCTTCGGCCTACAAAAACAACCAAATCAAAGATGCCAGAAAGGGGACAGTAAACCGATTCCCTGAATACAGTTGCCAGCTCAAGAGAACTAGCTGATTCAACAACGTGTATATGTGGCTCTACATTGGCAGCCTACTTACTGAAATTTGTAACCCACACAAAATTATTAGATCGTTAAAAAAATAACGATGAGGTCCAAGGACATGTCAATGTGGGTGTACTACTATTAATAGGAAGCAAATGTTAATTAGTAATAACCACAGATGGCATGCATCCTATGTTTCTATGTCTCTTGAGCTGTTTGGGCCGTAGTTTTGGTGGGGAGTTACCATGTGCTAATATGTTAAACCTATTTCTTGAATCAGACTGTAGTTTGTGTGAAAAAGCATTAGGGGAGTTTCAAAAGTCAACGGCTTGCGAGTCGCTTGTAAGCGGAAACGCTTCCCGTTTGTTATTTCAATGGGAAAGCGTTCGCCACTGCCAAGCGACTCGCAAGCCGCTGACTTTTAAAACTCCCCTATTGCAGCTAGCCACAGTTTCGGGTTAGTGAATCTCAGTGATCCTTAACAAACAAGGTGCATCTTGGATGCTCGCGTGATAAGAGAGGCACATCAGTGACCCTTTGGACAGAACAGGAAGTGGTGGTGTGACATGATGGGAAGAAGAAGCAGTGAATGGAGTGGCTTGAACAAAGTGATTATAATGATGTTTTTATGAGTGTTTGTCATTGTTTCTACTACTTGAACATTATAGTGGTGCCAATACAAATAAATTGTATTATTAAAACAAACAGTCAGTGGTGATGTCATCTGTCTTAGGCCTAATCTAGAAACTTTTAAACGCACCCAGGTTTTCACTGCTCCATCTTGGTTTCAAGTTAACAGGGTTGTGGGCCCAGACAAACTGTGAAAATAGTAACTGTGAAAATAATAGTGAAATAATCCACTATGGAATAGGAAGGCTACATGGCCAAGGGATGACGGCAAGTTCGTTTATCATCATGTGTACTAAGTGAAAACTTAGGGTAAAGGAGATTAAGAGGCATATAGGCGAACTTGGAGCATGACCAGTAGCTATCATAATTCCTACTATTTGGCAGGAGCTTATAATTTAGAACTGTAGAAATACAATAATTCTGGGCTTAGCTCTCCAGTTAGTGTTTTGGGGTCCATCCTAACAAGTTCCTGGCACAACAAACACTTTCTGCCGGTGTGAAGTATGTGGTATTCGCAGCATATGGTACTGCTAAGTCTCCTAGCTGTGCAGTAGTGACAAGCAGATAATCGAACCAAAAACCGAATCTTGGACTTTTGTCACACTTAGGAGTTACAGTGAATTAGATTGATCATTACTTTGTTGTTTGACATTGTGACTGTATCATTTATGAAACTATCATTTAATTACTACTATGTTTGTTTTTTCCGACCGCAAATCTTGAATGCGTCGTTTTAATTAATAATAATGTACGTTAAATGTTATTATGGATGCATGAAATAAGATTATTCCTATATTCGTGTGTTCTGAGTAGACGTCTGTCTGGGTAAGAAGGGCAAAATGGACAAATGAAAATATTCTGGTTTATTGGTTAATCTGGATCAGCGTGTTACCCTGGGTCAGTGGGTCACTCTGGGCCAGAGTGTAATCTGTATCAATGAGTCAGTCTGGCGAAGCAGGTCAATGAGTCACTGAGACATGCAACACAAAAACAGCGACCCATTCATTGGCTGGTCATAGAAACAGTAACCCACTAACTTCAATTTAGATGAACCCTGTTAGAAACATGAACAACTCCATTTAACAAAATTTTAAGAATTCTTATACTTACATCAATATTTGATGGTTTACAAAACCCCAATGAGGGTTTAGTATGTATTCCATATCTGTTCCTCGAGTCGTGTTTAACATATCTCACTAAGTCCACAGAAATAAATACAAAAAAAATAATATTTTAAACACTACGACTCGATCAAATAATCATATTACGAATGTGTGCTTAATATACGGATCCTGAATGTATACCAACAATTTCCTGTAGTACCTCGGCAACAAAGGTGGATTAACTTGTTTATTGGTAGAAGATGACCTAACGAACTAAGTTTATTTGGTTTATTTGCGTTAAAAAGTAGTACAGAAAGAATATTAAATTAACAGTTTACCACCTGGGAAAGCAGAGCTTGGAATCGCTGTGTCAAGTGGTTCCAAGAGATGTACGATGAGAGGACTCCATGGCACTCATGGAATCACTAGATATAAAAAAAACTACGTGACGTGAAGGTAGAGATTCCATTCAATTGGCAGATCGAGTATCAGAAGCTTCACCAAAACCACACACTAGCCTGATGGAAGGAGATGTGAAACAGCCACTCCCTTCTGCACATAAACACAAGCCCAGCAAACATCTGACTTTGACCCATCAATGAAAAGCTGCCGATATCCGACGTACTGATAACACACCTGCCAGAACTTTAATAAGTTCCTTGCTGGTAGAGTGGGACTTTTGGAGAGGTGCTAGACAGAATTTGAAAATGCCACTTGAGACATGCAAAGGTGCCGCTGGCGTCTACCAAAGCCTCAAAACGTGGAGCATTTCAAAAGGATTTGTGGAGCCTCTCACGGAAGTCACCTTTGACCATCTTCCAACCCACACTTATCGTCGAAAAACCATGAGCTAAGCAGGAATTGACTGCACAGCACTACACCACACAGCATACTGAATGGCTAGTTGCTGCCAGCGAATTACCAAAGGTGGCTCAGAGGCTTCAGCCTTGAGTCTGACCACTCTGTGATGTCCAAAAAGCACCAGTCGCCAAAGACAGATCGCTGTGGTGAGCAACAGGGACTAACACTTCGAGGGTCGAGTCACCAGCCAAACAAAAAACCATGTAATCGTAATCAAGCTTGCTGCAAACAAGGACTCGGTATTGCCAAAGCTTGACCGTGCCTCTACCGAGTCCTTGTTTGCAGCAAGATTGATTACCGAAACATGATTTTTAGCTAGACTGCCATCTGCATCCCATGAAGTACCTGACAACACCCATAAGGGTTTTAGTGCCCAGAAACCCTTCTCTTTATGTTGGAGTAAGAGTAGAAGCCAAGACAATCGAGAATCGAACACCAGATCCAGGAAATGTGCCTGCCAGACCACGGGAATTCGCGTCAGCCCCAACTGCAAACAAGGATCTGGTGTTCCACTGACGCGAAAGTGAACAATATGCGGTGATTAGTTCATGGTATTTTTCTGGGATCTAGGCACTAGGAATATATAGGTACTTTTAGTCTTTGTCCAGCCAGAATTATCTGCCATCAGCCATAGAAGCTAAAATATTGTGATGAACTATATTAACACATTCTTTGTATAATATCTTTTCTCCTACCTCTTTGTGGTAGTTAAAATGTAAAATGTTTTTGCAAAATCTGCTATGTGAGAAAGAAAAAGAGACATAATGGAAATACAACACGTCAGCTAAAATCTTACTCTTTCAATAGCTAAGATTCGGGTTTCCTCCATGTTGGACGTGCAATATATTCAGAGAAACAAATAAACATAAATCACTATTATTAAGTATTGTTAATATTATTATTAAAGTAATAATATTAACGTGTACGTAAATATTATTATTTACAGTGATTTATGTCTATTTGTTTCTCCTTTATTGAGACTTATGAGTGTATGATTTGTCTTCCCTCTCCATTGCCAATGGCCGAGCAGATTTCGGTCGAATGGAGTCCTGGTCATGGTTGTGACCTTAATAACGGGTTCAGTGAGCTATTTTTATGCCAATGGAGGACGTGGCCATAGCGATTAAGGCGCTTATGCAAGTGATCTGGGGGCAAACTCGGTATCCGGTTCGAATCAGGGTCATGCCACTCCGACGAAACGTAAGTGCATAAAGGTGGCTTACAGAACTACTTTATTTCTAGTGTATAATTTTTGCTGTTGGCTTATTTCCAATTTTCCTTAATTTTCAGAGAAAGTAAGAAGGACTCAAATGAGAGAGGTCTTCGGATCACTATTCAGACGCCCTGAAATCTCTTCAACACCAAAAATGTCACATAACGTTAGATTTGTGATCGTGTGCTCCCTTCCTTCCCTTATCCTTGTACAATTGATTTACAGTGATTTATAGCAATGATTTAAGAAAAGTAAGACACGATAATGCTTACATGGTGTCACCGTGATACAGGGTCCGAAGAATGTTACTGAATGAGTCAAGTTGCACATTTCCCGATCGTTCTTTGCAGAAGTATTCAAAGCTGTATACGTCTAGTAATCAAAATAAAAACAAGCCGCAAGTAAGCATATTATTTAATACTGCTGCCATCCTTTCAATGTTACGATAGATTATTCTTGATTTTGTAGTTTAATACATCACAGGAAGAATCACAATATCAAATAAGTACAAGCAACTCTGATAATATATACTCTATTTGGTAGCCAGTATTTTGTCTCGGTTTTTTTTTTTCAAGTGGAATAATATTTGTACAGTCGAATTACCAACCCTATCATCTGCATTCAATGCTGCATTAAGAACACATCCAGCTATTGTCCAACATTCTAGGAAGACGCATTTAAAAATGGTAAAACGCATGCATATACTACAAAAGAATTTTATCTCGTTGTTTATAATTCATTGCCGAATCATTAAATATTTTTAACTTTGTATTCCATGGTTGGAAATTCTCGAAATAATATTTACTGGTCACAACTTGTTTACCGCAATTTTGTAAGCTTCCTGTCCGAAGTTTTTCTACAGATTCTTTAGTTACGTGGATTCGACTTTCATAACATGTTGAAATATGTCCGCACGTCATGCAATACGCCAGATGTATTGGCGTTGGTAAATTCCATTCGGTCCCCACATTTGACTACATGCAAACAATGACAAACGCAAAAAAAAGGAAATATAATAGGTTAGACAGTCATGCTAAGTATTTTTTAATGAAAAGTACATTCCCATTCCAGCAATAGGGCAATTGCTTAACCTTCCTGGGTTATCCAGAAGTCTTGCGTGCGCTTCTTCCTATTCGAATCTTTCTCCAACCTTACTAACATACCGTTTTCTCATCAACAGACGACTTTTAAACAATTTCTTTCGATCAGTGTGTACCTGTTTCCTTCTGCTAAATGGTATGCTCTAGTCGCCGTCAAATAATTCGAAAACCATCAGTATATTTCATCTGGAAATTGCTGCATGTTCAAACATGACAAAAGTATAATGAAACCCAGGATATGACGAAACAGGAATGCTTTGCATACGGACTCCATCATGCAACTTTTGTGCCAGGGTAAGTATTATCCCCCGCACATTTTAAGCTTATCCACAGGTCTGTCCGTACTAAGTGAGCAGAGGTATTTATGAACAACCTCACTCCTCCAAGCAAAAATAGCAATAAAAATGTTAGCAGTGCCCCTTCAGAGAGTAATTTATCCAAAACCATCAGTGTGAACATCATGAAACTTGGTGTCAGGGTAGGTCTTGTCACCCTGCGCATTTTAAGCCTGTCCATAATTCAGCGTGCACTCTGTGAGCTGAGCTATTCAAAAATAACCACGTGACATCTCCCTGCGCACAGGTGCACGTGTTTTACTGTCGTACAATTAATATCCGTGTTGCTAATGCAGGAACACGGAAGTCGTCCATTCACCACCATACTTGGAATGAGTGCCGAAGAAAGTGGTGTAACGATGGCATCTGCGTTTGGTAGCAGCCAAACAAGCGTAAGTGCACTGGTGACCATGAATGCCCTGCTGCAGCATGGGTAGTGTTATCATCATACCTCTGTGACATCGTCTGGTCAAGATTTCTCCCAAACCAGCACTTTGTACATCATGAAACATTTTAGACTATTTCAAGATCCATGCGTACGCTTTGAGCCGTGCTATTTACGACCAAGTTTGGTGGAAAAAAGCCGCCCGATTGACCCAAAGCCAGATGGATGGCACCAAGAAATGTAGACTCTCGGACAAATCCACGGGTGCAGGTGACCCCAAATGAAGCAACGCATTCAACCACATAAGCGTTGCTAACCAAGTAAGAATGTCTTGGTCCCACAGGTATGCTGTGTCTCAGAAAGTACCCGTGCTAAAGGTCTGAAACTTGGTAGCCATTGTGACCAGAATATGTCACAGACGTTCGATGGTAACACTGCCCATGCTGCAGTAATTCATTTGGGGGAGGGGGAATCGAGGCTTAATGGCACGTTGTCGTGACTTGTCGTTATTTGTGGCAAGCCACGCTGGGAGGGTTGCATCCAACACTGTTCACCTTCCTCAGCTGACCTTAACCACTACATAGTTTAATCAGTCATCCCACCCTCTAAATATTTGCCTAACCTTGCGCACATTCTTTCTCCAGTTACCCGACTGTTGAGTCCTAAAGTAAAATGGGTGTGGGGGAAAGAGTGTGACCAAGCTGTCAGCAAAGTTAAGGAGTTGTTCGTAAAGAGTAAAGTTTTGGTTCATTACAATCCGAAACTGAAACTGAAACTCGTGTGCGACGGCTCTCCCTACGGAGTAGGCTCGTGCCTGATGCATATTATGCCTAATGGTGAGTCGCGCCCCATAGCTTTTGCATCCCGCAAATTAACAAAAACAGAGCAGGGATACAGTCATTTCGATCGTGAGGCGCTCAGCGTGGCGTGGGGAGTGAAGCGGTTCCACGAATATCTCTATGGTCAAAAGTTCATTTTGCAGTCAGATCAGAAGGCACTGATTTGGATTTTTGGCCCCAAGAAAGGAATTCCGCAAATGGCGGCAGCCCGTGTGCAGCGTTGGGCGGTTATGTTAAATGCCTATTCTTATGATTTCGAGCATATTCCCGGCAAATTAAATTTAACCGCCGATGCACTGTCTCGACTTCCGTTACCGAACGACAAAGAGTTCGAGGAAGCCGAGGAACAATACAATGTTCTAGCGTTAGAGACAATATCTAACTTGCCAGTGCTAAATGACACACTAGTTAGCGAAATTAAAAAGGATAAAATTCTATCAAAAGTCTACCGCTACCTGAATCGGGGCTGGCCGGCCGTATGTGAGGATCCGGACGTGCAACCGTACTTCACACGTCGCAACGAAATCACCATCGAGAATGATACGCTTTTCTGGGGATTCCGAATCGTCATTCCGTCAACGGTGCGAAAACAGATTCTGAATGACTTGCATAGTTCGCATCTTGGTATAGTTAAATTGAAAGGTTTGGCTAGGGCTAAGGTGTGGTGGCCAAAAATCGATAGCGATATTGAAAACAAAGTAAAATCTTGCGTTAACTGTCAACAGTTCAAAGAAACTAATGTAGCAGGTCCCAAGCATAACTGGGAATATCCTCAAAAACCTAACTCGCGCTATCATGCTGATTTTTTGGGTCCACTCGATAACTTTATGTTTTTAATCCTAGTGGATGCCCATAGTAAGTTGCCATTCGTTCATAAAATGAAAAGCACCACGTCTGCGAAAGTTATTGAAGTACTAAATACCCACATTGCCGAGTACGGATTGTTTGATTCGTTTGTTAGCGATAACGGACCTCAATTTACAAGTGAGGAATTCAAATCCTGGATTAAATCGCAAGGAATCCAACATCTCCGTGGGCCTGGAAATTCGCCATGGGTAAATGGGCAAGCGGAAATTTTTGTAAAGAATTTTAAACGAGTATATAAAGCTGCGAGACGTGACGGGTTGGCGATCCGGGAGAGTATCAATGCCTACTTAACATCGAGTAGAATTACAGTGAGTTCGACTACCCAGAGTACACCAGCTAAATTATTCTTTAATCGAGAATTAAAATCTAAAATAGATTTGCTGTATCCCGACCCTGTGTCGATTGTTAAACGGAATCAGCAAAAACAAGTTGCTAGCACACAACATCGTACGTCAAAACACTATCATGTTGGCGATACGGTTTGGTATCGTGATTTTAGTCGAACTAACGCACGATTATGGTCTGGCGGTGTCATTAAATCTAGACTACCGCATCTGATTTACGAAGTACTCACTGATGAACAGAAAGTTGTAACTAAACATCGTGACCAGCTTCGCATTAAACTGAATCCTGAAGTTGCAGAAAGCTTAACAAACGACGTAGTTCCAACAGCAAAAGCGGATAATTCAGGCATGAATAAATTACCGAAGAATAGCGATTTTCAACATCACGCTAGCAAGCAAAATCCGAGTGGTTTGTCAACTTCATTTCCAGAGTCAGCTGATTATTTAAATCAGCGTCGAAAATCAAAAGGCCTATCACGTAGATCGTCTGTAGTAATGCCGACATTAACCAATGAAAATGATGTGCTCTTAAGATCATCCGACAATCCGCAAGGTCAAAATGTCACGCACGTACAAAATCGAGCGAAATCACCCATTTCGGGGATAGAAGAGTCCGATGACGTCATTGATCCCAATGTTTCCACCATGGCACAAAATTCTAGCGCCTCTCCAGAGATTAGAGTGCCGGATGGTACGGAACCTCCTTTATTAACAAGGATGTCTCCGCCGAAAGCAAGTTCATCGGGAATCTCGCTATCCAAACCAAAAGCCAAAAAGCGTAAGGTTGCGCCATCTGTTGTAGATGCTGCAGCGCAGCCTAACTTCAATCATTCCGAACGTCCAAAAAGAGCTCGGCGAGCACCGGACAAGCTCGTAGATTATGACACATCATCAAATTAAATTTTGGAGTCAGGCTAACATCAATGTTTGTATCGGTTATGTGTAAACCAAATAAATGGTTTCATTTTAATTTGTTCCTTTAAGTAGGAAACCTGTGCGCGTTTCGTTGTGTGTATTTGGAATAGACCGAATGATTTTAATTGTTCCCGTGCTGGGAAAAATGTTATGTTTCAGGTTATATGTGTGGAAAATAGATTCCACGATTTTAATATGTCTCTTTTCTATTTTCATATTTTCCGTCGCAAATGACAACTGCTCGGGAGCATGAGTACTCTCATTTGCGAGAATAACCAATTGGATCAACGACTGTTCCTTATTAGATAACATCACAAGAGGGTAGTCTGTTGGCCAACAAAAAGAAATACACTTGATACTAGAACCTGAACTTCCTATTTCAACTTTAATTATAATAGTGGTCTTCATGATGCAAGTTTTCCGAGCATTGTTAAAATTTAAAAGATTTTGTTTATTTTTTGGGGGTCTAGCTTTCGAAAAAATGTAGTTTTTTTTCTTTAGAAAGCGCAACATTTTCTTCTTCTCTTAATAGATAAAATTAGAGTGACTAAAAAGAATCTAATGATGCTTGTTTGTTTTTCAGTAGTCTTAGATTTTTTTTTTTTTAACGGGGATCCATTGTCGTGACTTGTCGTTATTTGTGGCAAGCCACGCTGGGAGGGTTGCATCCAACACTGTTCACCTTCCTCAGCTGACCTTAACCACTACATAGTTTAATCAGTCTTTCCATGCTTGTCGCCACCCTACATCCTGTGGATAATCACATGACATCATCATGTTATAAAACTGTACAGCACACAGGAAATAAAGTCCTTTAGCAAGTGTTAGTCTGCTTATCATTTACTATCTGAAATGTCTTAGTTCTAAGAACCTACAAGTTCCGGAGGGAACATTACACACGTCAACAGCAAGGTCGGACTCCGAACTCTGCTGCCATCGTTAGACCACCTTTCCCGGCACACAGGTGAGTTTGGCGGAGATTGGATGACTTTACATTGTTGTTGCATTAGTAACACTGGTATAGATTGTACATACGTCAATGAAGTATGTGTGCCTGTGCGAAGCGGGACTTCGCGTGGTTATACTTGACAAGCTCAGCTTACAGGGTGCGCACGGACTTGTGGATAGTCTTAAAATGCAAGGTGATGATACTTAGGCTGACAACGAGTTTTATGATGCCCACACTCCTGATTTCAGAGAAATCACTCTTTGAAGGGGTACCTGTTATCATTAAAATCAACCAAAACAGTGCGCAAAAATAAAAACAACAACGTTTCAGAAAAGGACACTTTCGGTCATCAGGTTTATAAAATTAGTTGAAATTAGTTTTTATTTAATTGTGTTTGTTGAGAGTATGTTGACATTTGTGACTGGTTGACCTGGTTTTTACCATGAATTTCCAACTAATTTTTGAAACCTGATGACGGAAGGTGCCCTTTTCTAAAACGATGTTGTTTTTACTTTTGCACGCTGTCTTGGCTGATTTAATAATAACTTGTGATGATAACTTGCGCAGGAACCCATACTTGGCATCAAAAGTTGGGATTTTTTCCTGTCATGTGTAGAGCTATGAAACTACAAGGTTGCAGAGATGGTGTCGTCAGCTGGGTGCACACCAAATTTGATGTGTCTAGGACGACTGGTTGGCATTGGCAGACTTGCACATCTATGGTTCCGTATTTGGAAACTGCTGCAACAGGGTGCGAGTTGAGAAGCACGTCTTCTTGCAGCAAGTTGTGTGCCGTAGTTTCAAGACCCAATACGGGTGTTCCTTGCGACGAGGATGTGCGTATTCGAAGAAAGAAAGTGATAGGATTAGAGTGTTAGGTTTTTAAGAATTACATCCTATTTTACATGCTTAAGTAAGAGTTTTTTAATACTAATCGTAATGAGAAGTTACCTGTGGTAATCACTTTCTGTAAGTTACCTGTTTGTACCGCCATGCCTACAAACGCATTTTTCCTTTAAGTTACCAAACTGTTAAGATGATGAAAACAACTAAAAAAGTTAACGTACCGTAGGCATACTTTAAGGTGGCATTGCCAACCTACTGTACGCTCCCAAACACGCCTTAAAAAGAGATGCAAATATAATATGCCATAACATCGTAAGAAGTGACAACTGAGCAAGTAGCACAGGCTAAATTGGTAAAAAACTTATATTTTGGGTGCCATTTATTTTTTACTTCTCTGAAGATGGTGTCACCCTCCGTAATATAATTGACACCGAAATATAAGTTTTTTACCGTTTTCGCCTATGCTACTGGCTCAGTTCTCATCTCTCACATCAGTGCACATTCCAGTTCCGTATTCACAACGCCATACTACGTTTGCTTAGTTTTCTGTGTCCTAAAGTTTTAACGACGTCGCCTCAGTGAAAGAATTTTATTTTCCAGCTAAGGCCGACTGAAGAACCTGTGTGTTTCGCCTCTGAACTCCAGATCAGTTCTCAACCTGAAAGGGTGTTATTATCTCTCATCATTTCTTTAGCAAATGGAAATTTTTGACAATATTAGATCAGCTACCCTCTAGCCAAGCAGTTAAAATCCCAACTCCTCTTTCAGATGACCATGAGACAAGCGGTGGAATTCACTGTAAATATTACATGGTTATTCCCATTTATAAGCATTTATAATTTTCTGATTTTATAATCTAATAATGAATAATGATGGTATTCTTACGCTGCATTGTTCGAAATAGTCTTCCATTTTACATTTCTTCATAATCATGGAATAATTCATGTGAAGGGCTTTCTCCATGCCAGGTTGCATCAGGCCTGTTTGAAAATTGATTCTGCATAAATTTTTCATCATCAAGTGTGTTGCAAAGGTTTTTCGTAACTCCATTTCTCCAGAAGTTGTCATGGTGCAAAGCGTCATCAAAGGAAGTTGAAGGGTGTGATTGCGTTTGAAAATTGTTGAAGTTTGAATGGGGTGTTGTCTGTAGTATGATAGCCTGTCCCATACTTGGTAAATATTGAGCATCAAACATACTATCAGTGCAACTGCCCAGACCATGCGGTACCAAACTGTGTTCCCAGAATTCACAATGCGTTGTAGTATCGGAAATTCCGTAAACCCACTTTCGGAATCCAACGGTTTTTTACTTAGAATTTTCTTCTCCCACTGATATTTTGGAAATTGTTTATGACGATGTCGATGTCTTCTTACCAAAAATACGTTTTGTTGCTCCATTTAGCAAGCTGTAAATAAATATTTGCAATGTTAAAGCAAGTTGTACGGAAATTCAGCAATCTAATACTCGCCCAGGAGCGAGTATCATTCACCAAAGGCTGTTATGTACTGAATTCAACTCTAAAAGACGTTTTACATTGGAATGGAGGGAACAATGTTACAAAAGCGGGCATTCGTTTATTAACATTGAAATGTTTTTTTTTTAATTTGTTCTCCTTCTTGCGTAGCATTAGTTTCATGTTCCTTGACGATTTTTTAATTTACTTTATGCTAGCTTCTCAAGGTCAGTTGTAGCAGTACTGAATAAATACCAAGTTGGGTGTATATTACATAGTGCATCCCCCAATGCTGCATCGTTATATCTAATGGTTAGTGGTAGGAATACGATTAAAATGGAATACGAATTCAATGGAATACAAATCCCTTCCATCAAATCCAATGGATGAAGAGCGTACAATAGTATTCTGATATATTGGATTTATTATACTGTCCAACTTGATTGGATCCATAAGTAAGTATGACTTCTCGGTAATCAAGATGTGACTGATCGTGAAAGCGTTTGTATAGTGAGCTGCTCTTGGCCTGTACACGTATTCTGGCATGCCCTCTGGGAACTGGAAACAGTGGCCTATCAAAGAATCTAGAAATTGCCAGAATACATGGCTTCATTTTGAGTATTAAGAAACCTTTTTGTAGATGATTCTAGAATCTTCCCCTTAATTGCATCATGACGAGTGCCTTCCAGGCTACGACCCCATGGTCAAGGGTTTAGCGCTGTTACAACAGACCCATTCAACCCACCCAAGACAAATTTCCGTAATTAAACATGAATGTGTAATCATGAAACCACTTCTTAGAATAAGCTAAAATAAGTAACTCCTACCAGATAGGACCTAGTAGGAACGTTAAACAAAATGGGTTTTATATACGGATTCATTTGTGTTGCTTCCTACACGGGTATGTTACTAAGCCATATCCACTCCATCACAGTTTCTTATAAAAGAACACTATCCCAATTAACCCAAGTTTGATTTAGTTCAATTGTTAATTCATTCCAGTTTTTTCTGTTATTTCTAATTATGTACACATTTTATCCTGCCGAGCCGATTCCGAGCCTAGCGCTCAAAAATTGCCTGATACACCGAGCATAACCGAGCCGATCAGTGATGCTGAGCGGAACCGAGCACCTTTATTATCACAGGGTGCTACCGGGAGAACCAGCTTTTTTCACATTTTCTCACATTCCAACTTTTCATTTTCTTCACATTTTCACATACCCGCTTTTACATTTTTTTCACATACCTGCTTTTCATTTTTCTCGCAATACTTTTCATTTTTGTATCACTATTTCTTCGTTTTCATATACACACCAATTTCACACTTCTTTAATACATTTTTTTTCTTTTACAGTAATCGTTATAATTTCTCTGTAATTTCACTCAAGAGAGCAAAAGCGAATTCAAAGCAATTCCGGTAATATACCAATCAATTTTTTTCCTTGTTCTAACAACAGACATGCCTACCTAATGCCGGGCCCAAAATGAAGACGGATAATTTGATTGTTTTTTACTTTGATAGTGGATTTGCCTTAATTTTCACACAATACTCGTGTTTTTTTTTACGTTTTCCCCTTTTATTTTACCACTGGCAAATTTTCACAATTTTCACGCTGGCAGCATCCCTGTAAGCAACACTCGCTAAATTCCAAGCAGGCTTCTAGAAAGGACAATTCTTTTCACTAAAAAAACCTGGCGAGGAAGCAACCATAGGCTACTAGTAGTTTCGCACACTGTAATTGATGACGTATCGACGTATCTTGTATGACCAATTAAGCCTGCATTAACAACCATTATCATAACAAAATAAGTAATTTTATGATGAGGTAAGTTACTTTTAAGCTAATAAAAGTTTTAACAATTGACCATTCAAAACAATTAAATGAGTGCTGTTGACACTAAAACTCTGAGATTTTTCTTGATGAAGGTAAGTTTCGTAACTTTTTTCAGGTTTCAGAGATGAGCGTAATGGTGTAACAATACTTCCAGTGGTACTAAACCAGCAACCATGTGCACGTTAGCCTAAAAAAGAGCCTTCCGCTATAATGCACTGCTGTGGTTACCAAGCGTAATATGAAAACGAATGTCCGAAAAAGCATAAAAAAAGTAGTTAATCTGCACGAATTACCTGCAAATTTGGTTAATATATTGAATTCTGTGGTAGTCCTTCAACCTTCGTGCAGCAGGAACCATGCATAAATCATAATCATCGACTAGAAACCGCAAAAATGAAGCTCGCGTTCAAGGTCGAGTGGTCACAGAATTGCGCGCTAAGACTAGACACGAGCTGCGCTGCTCGGCTCAGTTATATGGACGCAATTCCTCGGTATACCCGAGATTGCCGATCATGCTCTGCTCGGCGAGAATCGGCTCGGCAGCTCGGCATCGGTACAGCCTTAGTTAATTCTAACGTTGACGTTAATAATTTTCAGGTTTTCGCTTTTGCTAAAATTATTTTGAAAATTAAAATCAAAATTTAATAAAGACCTCATTCATGTAATCTGTACCAGAGAAAGTCTCGATTTAAACCGCTTTCTGTTTTAATACATTTTTATCCCACCCGAACCACTGCACTGTGACTGAGGTAGGGCTAATCACCTTGCTTTCGATGTGCCATTAAGCCTCAACCTCCTTATCACTTTTGCACATCAAGATTTCACCTCTTGCAACCCAGACAAATTTAATTTGCTTTTCCTTTGCCTAGTTTTTCACTTGCCTATACTAGGGAGACACATTCTATAATTGCCTATAACTGCTTATACTAAGTAGATATTCTCATTCATGTGTATACGTTCGCTCTTTGAATTATTTAATACGGCATAATTTCTAATAACTTCTTTAATCAAAATCGATCCTCTTATCTCTGACCTTTATTTTTTAATTGCACAGTTATTGTGTTTTGTTCGTCCTTGGTTTTATTTTGAATTCTGTGCTCTTGATCTACCGATTCATACCTGAAGTCTTGTACGTCAAGAACATTGGCTATCTTTAGCAGTATAACATTCATTTTTTTTTCAATAATTTCTTGAGCGAGTCTATTAATTTCAATGTTCCACTACCTATCGTTCTGTTTTTTTACACGGTGACGAGATTTTAATTCACCAATTTTTTTTTACATTTCGTCATTTTTGTTGCAAAGCGTCTCTAATTCACCAACTCTTTTTTTAATTGATTCTTTCTCGTTTCTTATTTCCTGCATTTCATCACTCATACTGTTCATTGCCATTTACCAAGTCGTCTCTTTCATTTCAGTCTTTATTTCTTCATGATCCCTTGTCACTTTTTTCAGAATTTACTACGCCAAGGATTTAATAGCTTCGTTTTACACTGTAGGTAGCAATGCATTTAGTTCATCTTCTTCATTTATAAGTTTACCACCATATGAGCATCGTTATTGTCTTGCTCATTAACCGATCTTTTTTCTTTTTTTTTCTCCTGCAATTTAGACATGTTCACCCAGTCTGTCTGCTTGGTCCCATCGAGTTCTATGTTGAAGCACTTACTGTAGGCATTCGAAATAATATTTGATTTGCATATCTTGTAATACAACAAATAATATGCCCAGTCGTTCCTAACTTATTTTCACAAGTGTAACACCTAGACGTTTTCACTAGGGGCTGCAGAATAATAACTGACATCACTTGTGACATGCTCACCTATGTCGTATGCAAATCCTCCCGACGCATCCATCATAACTCCGTCCCCAGGAATCAACTCAATGGTTAACACATGCTGTACAGTCCAATAATGTCAATAAAAGCCAGTCTCTTCCCTCCCCAAGCAAAATGCCAGCCGTTGTACAGTTTTTTTTTTGTTTTTTTTTTTTATTCTAAAATGACATAGCATTATCACTTTTTTTCCCACATACCTATCCAAGTGAAATAGAGCCAATTGTATGCATTCGGTTATTCATTCAGGTAGAAGTTGGGACTTTAGCATTATAGATACTTCGAAATTTTCGATAAATTGGAACATTTTTTCGGAATGAAATTTAGATTTTGGTTCCAGAACTGGTCCCTATTTTGATTTTTTTTTCCAAAAACTTGGGGAAATAATATTTTTTTTGCCGTAGTATTTTTCAGAGGCTACCCTGTATTTTCTACTCCTATTCTTAAATGTAGGCAACTATTGTTATCATAGGCTATGCCACACCCATTGGGACATGCACTGAAGATTAACGAGGAAATAGGGATGTTTTAAAACTCCACCACTTACGAGTCGCTTGGCAGCGAGGAAATAACACTGCAAGCGACTCGCAAGTGGCTGACTTTTAAAACAGCCCTAAGAATATATTTTTTTACCTGTTCAAACTTACCTCTTGCTAACGATATGATGTATTAAAAACGTATTATATATTTCTTTATCTGTTTAAAATCTTCCAACGTTTACTGCCCTCCTTAGTAGAAGCAAGAATTCTGTGTGTGTGTGTGGTAAAATACGTATTAATTTTGTGCAAGGTGAATATTAGAAGCGCTATCCGAATGTTAGCCACTTCCTTGTCACTCTACACGGAAATGGCACTTACATTATTTGATCACGTGATCTTCTTCTTTCGAGAAATTCAATCAATCAAAACCATCACTTTAACGAGCTTCAAATATTACTGAGCATGACATAGAGTGGTATACAAATAGCAATAACTAAAACATAAGAACTTTCACAGAATTAATTTTCAACAAAAAATCTATAACACAACTTATCAAAAACATGAGGTACAATTGTAGATTAATAAATTCTAATGCATGGTGGTGACGTCATACTAATGCAATGCCTCCAACTAGCCATTATAGCTGATTAATCTGAAAACCCACATATATCGCAGTAGGTTAATTTTGATGACCCACACGTTTTTTACGGGGTCTACTCAACCTGTAATCCAGCACTGACAGCTCAACAACATAGACACACGTAAGTGTGTCGCCTCCAAGTAGGTGAGGTTTGAGATTTTAATTGTCATCAGAGCCAAATTGTTGTTAGATGTAGAAAGGCGGTTCACAAGCAGACCGTGTCTTTGAACAGTAACTAGCTTACACCTGATTTCAGCTTGCCGAAATTCCCCATGCCGTAGAAATCTTTGCAAATCGATGAAATCAGGTATCGTGGGTCCAATAATGAAGAAAACTTCAACATTAAAGTGTGGGAACGTGCTGAATATAGAGAATTCGTGCCCTGAATAACTATTATTCAGCTAGCCACCGGGTAGTATGCGGTCTAATGCTTACCAGCCTCTTAACGACAAAATGTTACACCTAGACCCTTACTGTCAAAGCTTGTCCGTGATCGCTCTAGATTTTGACTTTTCGACCCTTACTCTTAATAGTCCACTTGCTGAGCATACTTCTGTGTGTCATACATTTACCAGAGAATCACTCATTGGGACAAGTTGTTAATGGCTTGGTGATTGAAAAAAGTTGGGTGATGGTCTGTGTGAGTGGCCGTTTTGGAAAATGGACGCCATCTTTGATTTCGCTACTTCGAAAATGAATGTGTGTGGGTATGAACTGCATATGCATGTGAGGTATCGTCCTATATGTTTTTTCGGGTGCTGAACACGTTAACGATAGTAGAAATAGTGTAAAGTGGTTACTACTCCGTATTTAGTGAAAATGACAAAAATAACTAGACCGAACCATCTTTTATAACTATGCCGAACAAATGTACATTTTTTTTACAATACATGCAGTAGCATAAAATGTTTTACAAATAATGTAAGTCATGTTGCATCACCAGTTTATGTGTATGACAGGACTACTTATGATCCAATATCCATGCCTGACATGACTCCACCTTATATCTTCATACGATATTACATCACTTCATTACAAGTAAAAGTTTAAAAAAAGTCCATGGGCCAAACACTTTATCGGTACCACTCAAGGTAGCAAAATGTTACCTATACCACATGATATATCATGTACTGCTTAACAAATCTTAGTACGATAACCTTTTATACAGAGCAGCTTAATGGGTCAAATTAGGGTAAGAAGATGACAATTTACTAAATTTTTACAATTTTGGCCTGTTATTCAAAAACCGTTATTGCTATCAAAAAACGGTTCAGATAAAAGTTATTGGCAATAATGTACTGTGTAATGTATGTCTAATTACTTTTTTCATATCTCCTACTGTTTTTGAGAAAAACGGCCATTTTGGGCCATTTGAGCCTATTTAATACCCATAGTTGTCTCAAGATAGTGGAAATAGTACTCCATCGGAACCAGCTCCTTGGTTTGGTTCAGTTCCACATAAAAGCTACCTCAGAAATGTTCAAAAATCGTATTGACTTAACAAGTGAAGTTACCGGAAATGGAACGGGAAGTAGCATGTCCTTGCGATGACGTGCCTGGTCTTTAAATGCAAACAATAGAAATCAAAATTTTGATAGAAAAGTTATTTTCATTGCTAAATTTGTTTTATTTTATTTTAACTGCATTGACTAGCGATCTGCTTTACACCCAAAAACAATCGATACACTTCTGTAATTTGAGATCACAATATACTTAGTAGGTTATTTCATCTGGCTTCCCATCTTTACGTGTGAGACTCTTTCCACTTTAAATGGACAAAATCCATCTATCCCCTCAAAAGAAACATGTCAATGAAAAGATTAGATCATAGAGTTTCCTGGTGAACAGGTTTTGTGAGATTCAGCTGATTTAAAGGTTGATTTATAAAAAAGGAAATATCCCAATTAACGTCCTTTACAACTGCTTTAATAATCTCAAGATGGAGCGATGATTAATATCAAGAATATATAGGGTTGAGGAGGAGCATTTGTGACTGAGACCTCCTACTGAACGCTTTAGATATATTCGTATTAGTTCAGTCTTAGTTTATAGAGGGCGCCACATGTTTTATGTGAAAATCTCTACTCAGTTTTTAGCCTAAAATTAAACTGAACTAAATGAAACTAGCTTGTACCTAATTATTATTTAAATTAGCTTAGTTGTAATTTAATTTACTTTAGATTTAGGCAAATAAATGAGCAAAAATTACCAGATGGAACACGTGGCGCCCTCTAAAAACTCTGACTGAACTAATGGGGACGAATCTAACGTGTTTAATAGGGTCTCTTCAGAGTTGCAAATTCTACTCCCAAACCCTATAAATTCTTGTTAATATGTATACATATAGGTAGTAATTATGCCAACTTATCCAAACGCTGAAAAAAAATTAATGCAATAGGTCAAGCATGTTCACACTTTCACAGTAGCAAATGAAAAAGGGTGTACGTGAACACTGTTTCAGATAGGGCTGCCCAAGAAGCCGGAAATCCCCAGAGAGGCCCCCCCCCCATATAGGAGGCCTTCTTTAAAAAAAAAACATATTTTTGAAAAATTTGAAATTAATTCGTCTGAAAATTGCATCTATAACACTAGCTTGCAGGCAAACACCGCTCTGCCCCGG
>JAHWFP010136564.1:0-15639 GCA_023313725.1 Lithobius niger | reverse complement strand
ACTCAAGTGATTGTTCATGTGTGCCTGTGAATTTTCATGGAGATACACGAGTTGCCGTCAAGGGCGTCGTACACCCCCAAAATTGGGGAGGCGGAAGGGGGGGAGGGGTACGGCAAAATCTTTTCCAACTAGGGGACTGGTAGAGAGAGCTCTGGGGGGAATACTTTAATGAGTTTGAGACAGCTGGAAGACCCACATTGACACTCTTTAAAAGGAAGGGCTGATACTAGGCGGCCCGCCGTCCGCGCACAAGCCAAAATCCCCCACCCCCCTCGTTACCCAACGGCGCGACACCCCTGGTTGCAGTGTAATAAGTTTGGAAATGCGAGTTGAAAACAACGCAACCCTAGTGTTACATACACTATAAGAATCTCGTAAGGATTATCTATCACGAAATCATTTTTTTTTCAAGTAAAGAACAGAAACAAGTATTCTTTCTTAACCACTTATGCCTCCAGTAGCAACGTTTATTTCAGTTTTTTTTTTATTAATACGAAAAAAATTTTTAAAGCGTAATTCGCGCCTACTAGGGATAAAAAAAAAGTCCCCCCCCCCTTGCTGGCGTAACACACGCCTACCAATGAACGGATTTCAGCAGATGCCGGTCGGCTTTCCGCAAAGCAGTCCACAAAGCTAGTTACATGGAGGGAGCTCCACTGCTGCGGGCAAAAAAAGTCAATGACAATTATTCAGAGGACCAAGAACCAGCGAATGGATTATAAAAGGCGCACGAGTATTAGTTCATTAAAATGGGAAATAAAAAAAAAAACAGGAACTGAGTAGGTTCTATGCAGCACAAAATTCGATTTGTTTCTTCTGCTGAGCAAATATATAATGTGGAGGTTTTTTATTTTGTTCAATATGCTAGTAGGGATATTCAACGTCAGTACTTTTGGCCAGAAAATCTCGTTACGCTAATTGATAAACTGTGCATTTCTGGAAGGATGGTAACACTATTACAAGAAAACCTATTTCTGCTTCGATTAGCGCTTTTAGTATAAACAACTAATTGGATGCAAAGACAGAAATTTTGCAACATAATATTTTTCTTCATTACTCTATTCACGTTCTTTAATATTTAAAAAAAAATTGTTTCTGCTTGTGAGATAACTAGGAACAGCTGATCTTAAAGGGCACCATACTAAAATATTTCTACCCCCCCCCCCCCCCCCCCATTGTCCTCGTCTTCATGGTCCAATTTTTTTCAATCCAAAAATATATTTTTATTTTCATTTTAAAACTGATTGATTTAAAAGAAAGAATAATTTTTTGCTTAAATCATTACGCCATGGCGTTTAATTAATAACCCACATTTTTTGTATAAACAGTGGCGTGCATTGGGGGACGGGGTCATTGATCCTCCCCTTTTTGCAAAATGCGCTTTTTGTGCTGATATTTGCTGGTGCGGCGTTGCCTGAGAAAGGGCCTAAAGTCCTAAAAAAAAAGCCAAAATGGGGCTGAAAGAAAAAGTCCTTAGAAAAAAATTACCGAGTCCTTTTACTAAAAGTTACCCCTGCCTTCTTAAGGGGGTCTCTGTACGCGCTACTGTGCAACTACTTAAACTACCCTGCACTTGGGTGGTTCAAGTAGTTGGCGGAATTTGACGCTTCTGTTCTGCCTAGTTTAGGTTTTGCTATCAAACAGCCTTGTTCGATCTCGTTTCTGGTATCGGTGATCACAATCACTAGCTGCATGACAAATCTGATTTGGTCAGTTACCATAAAGGGGAAGCACGGCAGGCCGGCAAGGGTGGTCCGAGAGACTGCAGGCTCCTTCAGCGGCGAAGGCATCTAAGCGATCCAGACTACTTAAGGCTAAAAAATAAAATAAAAAGTATAATAAAAAAAAAAATATTTTAATGGGAATAAAATTAGCATAATTAGCACCCCCAACGGTAGCGTTGGTGATAATTTCTTTACAAAGAAAGATGGTCCATAACTAGTTGTAAGCAGGATTAAAACTATGTTGCATAAACCGTATAACTTTACTCATTTTAACACATCAACCAAAAACCTTTGATAAGACCAGGAGCGACATAAAAGAGTCCGTAGGGCTGGACGGAGTGTCCGTGATAATATTACCACATGTTTATTTCTAATTCTGGGTCGTGGCCAAATATGGAACGACTGGTCGTAACTATTTTCTGGATTAACTCTGGTTAAAAATGTGCTGAGTAGGTTTTAACCCAATGCGAAAATATACCACTCTTGCTAGAATACTCCAGGCAGAGGCATTCAACAACGTTCTGCAAGCAAGAAACGGTGAAGCAGATAGCTACTTCAAGCTAAGGCAGCCTGATCGGGTAGAAGACACGTATTTTTCCTACAGACTCAATGCGAGTTGAAGCGCTTGCCGGAAAGTTGACGCCGTCTAACGAAGCTTTGGCAAAATAAGATTCTGGCTATGTTGAATAAACTTGTCTGGTTCAACGAAACTCGATGCTTCTCTCTCAGATGACTTTTTGACAAGGGATGGAATATGAAACAATAGTTACAACGTTTGAGGTCACGTCCAAGACGTGTGTGCATTCATTTGATCCTGATCAGACATTGCTTCGTTATTTATAGAGGAAGTCGGGCAGTTAACACTGTTTTTATTTTACTTTTTAGAACTTTCGCCATTTTGACACAGTGATATTTGCTGCTTATGGTATTGTTTGCCATATGATAAACAGATGGAACAATATCGTTGTTTTTTTTTATATATGGTGTAATATTTGCTGATTACGGTATTTTTTTGCCATTTGGTAAGCAGATGGCAGAACATCGTATTTTTTTTAATATGCTGTAAGGAAGCTGAATATCTAATAAAAACACAATTTTCATCCCATGCAGTTAATATATGCGCACACTTTTCTCTTTTCACTTTTCCCCCCCAAACCGGCACAAATTGTATTTCAAATTGTAAAAGCTATATGCAGCTGAGGAATGGCTATAAAATGCATGCTTGGACAAACTAAAAACTAGTTTCCCGTGTCACATTTTACTTATACAATTATAAGTTAACACTGGATAAATAAACGCACATCGTTGCCTGATTTCTCCTAATCTAGGAATTACTGAATAGTGAATACTGTATATTTAAATAAGTTTTTCGCAAGGTTTTTGACATAAAGAAACGTTCTATTTGCAAACAGAAACAACTGCAGTTGACAAGTTTATATTACAGAACGATTTAACTGGCTACTTTTGCAGCAGAATGCAATAGAATGTTGTGTGGTGAATAAGGGTTACAACAATGGTATAAAATTGGTATTGTTGTAGCTTACTAAACAATACTTCCTTTCGGATGGTTGTTTGCTGCTGCAGTGCTTTCCACCCATCCTACCTATTTTGGTGAATAGAGCTGCCCTATTGTTGCTCCATCTCATATTTTTGACGATTGTACACTTCACAACACTGTTTTGCTTTGAGCCATTTTTACATTTCGGTTAGATTTAAATTTTTCTTTAAATTTCATCTTATAAACTCGTTCTCGATTCATTTTCGAGACACTTCGCTGTGCAGCTTCCATGCTTAATGCCACTTGTTTAGCCCATGTTAATTCTGACACTTGTAACAATGCCCGTACAGTAGCGACATCTTTTAAGCCTACTGTCATTTTATCTCTCAGCATATCTTCCAGATACGTGTAACATTTACAGTGCTCTGGTAAATTTTTAAGCTCAGAAATGTATTCAGAAACAGTTTCAATTTGGTCCCTTTTCCAAAACCAATAACGCTTAACTATCTTATTCGGGACAGGAACAAGACTGTCCTTCATAATTTTACACAAATCTGCATACGTTTTAGTACCTGGTAACGCTGGGCTGCATAAACTCTTAAGTAATTTATAATGCTTAGCATGGAGAACAGAAAGCAACATAGGCACTTGTTTGGTTGCAGCTACCTCGTGCGATAAAAAATAGTTGTCTAGGCGTTCCACATATTCGCCCCAACTACTCGCATCATCATACGCTTCAAATTGCATAAACGCTGCCATGATATACACTACACACACGACATAAACCAATTTAAATTCTCTAAATGGCATAGGAATTCCGGTGATTTAAATATTTGATTTGTAAACTCACCGCCGTTCCGTCGCTACACACGCGTTCGACCTTGATTCTCGGCGACCTTGAAAAACAGCTGTTGCTCAACGCAAGCCTGGCTTCCTGCTCGCGCCCGTTAGCTTCGGCAATTGAACAATTTTGGACCAATCGACCTTTTTTCACGCTGCTTCTTCCTAATATCCTCGCATTCCAGTCTAATTCCGCTGTCCCGGAAAACTAATACGAACACGAGAAAGTACATTCAGTAAGTATAAGCACATTTTTTTCTGCCTTTTCAGAAAAATGTATACTTATCTTCTTAATTTGCTGTGGATTCATTTTTAGATCCCATCCTCATCCGCCATTTGTGGTATACTGAAGTACTTATTAGGAGGTACAACTCGGACGCAAGATTTCTGATAACTGACCATGATCGGAACATTGTCAGCTGATCAAGCATCAGCTGACGGATCAGCTGACGGCTTACAAGCAACTTGCGACTGTACGGATGGTGGCGCCATCCGTGGGTAGGTCTAGCCACTACACCCTACACCTAGAATACCATCATGCAGACTGTTGGGCACAGCTGCCACTCCATTGATGGAATTTGGTGCTTCCTGGACAGTCCGTCGGGCAAGACATTCAGTTTCCCAGGTTAGTGGCTGGTTAGTAGCGTCACATGGTGCTTCAGGTAAAGTAGGAAGAGTTCAGAAACTCCGCCCTGGATGGAATGGGATCTTGTTCCTCCCCCTAACTTGATGTAGGCCACTGCAAAGGTGTTGTCCGGCATGACAGCTACAGTCTTGCCTTCCAAGAATGGTGCCCAATGCTGCACTGCGTAAGACCAAATTTACACCAAATCGTAGGACATTGATGTGAAGGGCCTTCTCATGCTCCTCCCAGGATTACGCCAGTGACTTCAAATCCATGTGTGCTCCATCCCTGAATGGAGCCATTCATAAATAGGAATTAACAGGCACAGCCACAGTGTGGTTGGTTGGTTGGGTTGGCCCACTAAATCGTGACTGCTTCTCAAGAGGTGCTCCGATGGTATTTGGTCTTCACCCATTTTCCCTCTTCTACCAGTTGTCCTTCCTGAACCAGTGAAGGGGCCTGGATCTCCAGGATCCTATGGGGACAAACTCCACCAAGGAATCCAACTGCACTATCATCCTGAAGAGATCCTGAGCAGAGTAGATTCCATGGTTAGGAGACGTGCAATGGCCTGTCGAAGGATGTTAGCCTCTCTGCAGGTCTTACATTAACTGGTCGAACTAAGCTCTGAAGAAAGAACTTTCGAGACAATGATAGGCAAGACCTCTTCCCCCTCCCCCCGACCGATTCCCAGGCTGAGCTTACGCAGAAGAAGACAGAGCTGAAGGTCTTTTAGGACGTTCCAACTGCAGTGATTCCTAAACAGCCAGTTGTCAAGATAGGCATGAGGTCATACGTGTCTTAACGCGAATACCCAGGCTGGACTGGGTGACTGACTGACTTAAAAACAACAAGAACAGAGCATAGGCCAAAAGAAAAGACCTCAAAGTGGAAGGTCTTGCCTAAGGAGAATCTGAAAAGATGAAATGTCGCTGAGTGGGATGTGCAGGTGAGCCTTGTAAGTCTATCGAGGTCGTGTACTCTCGTTTTAAAGATTCACAAACGGACAAAATGCTCGTTTCAAACATAAATATGGCTGTTCAGCTGTCTCAGATTGAACAGGTAAGTCCCACGGTTTTTCTTTGGGATTTTCTTGTGTCGCACTTCGCCAGGTATTTACATGGTGTCTTAACTGACCCCCCCCCCCCCCATTTCCCCCGACCAGTGAAGGGGCACAGGAATTCCGAGTTGGTAAGTAGGGTTTGGGGAAGCTCCTTCCTCTCCCTCGTTCTTTTTGGCCCAAGTGTTCCCTTCTGGGGTTCAGGAATTCTCTTCCAGCTGGGTGGTATAAAAGATTTCTTTTCGTGGGTCTTAAACTTGGAGGCTCCTCCTTCTTAAGGATCGTTGAAATGCCCTCTGATCAATGAGCCCGTAGAAGCTGAGGGAAGTAGACTTCCTGGGAAGTCTCGAAAGGGCTCTTTCTTGTAGGCGCCCAAGTTCTTTTTTCTATGTTAGGCAATGAACGTGGTCTAGGAGGGGCCAGTGGTTGTATGCATTTTCCCTTTAATTCCAGAGCAATTTCAAAGAGCTTACCATTAAAAAGTTTTAGACTATTCGTAGAAGGGCAAGGGGTAGAGTTGAACCTAAGTATCCTTGGGAATAATGGCTGCGAGATTCTGAAAGTCGTCTTGTTTACGTAGGACTGAGTTACTCACTGAACAGTAACTCCATTTGATCGATTCAGAATGAAAGTCAGACGCTCTCTACTTAAGCTGTAAGCCGTTATATAAAGTAGCATCGCCCCATTCTTTGGGAAGGTCTTAGAAACATGACCCGACTGCCGTTCTGGCTGCAGAATGGGCTAGTCCTATCTGTGACTTGATCTGATGTTCGTCCGGAGAATTTATCATTTTTAAACTGTGAAAGGGGAATCTAAATAGCCGATAGTCGAGTAAGGACATTCTCACCTCTTCGATTCAAAATTCTGCTTCATTAAAGGTCATACTTTCAAGTTTTCGGTGAACAAGGATCGTTTGATTTAAAAAGAAATGATCTTTACTAGCGTCATTTGAGGGAGAAGCTCACCCATTGAAAAAGCCTGATCCCCTTGTTTAAAGAACGTTCAAAGAGGTTCCTGAAGAGTACCTGTGCGATTGCGGAAGACGATTAGGTGAAACGCATTTCTTCAAAATTTACACTGAATGTTTTCGGGGTGGGGAATCCACACATTTTTTATGATGATGGGCATCTGTTTACAAAACATCATGGGGAGATAATGACGAACCATGCCCACAAAGTCATTCAAGCAATCCTTCGTGTAGAGATCTTCCGAGTTGCTTCCGATTAGATTGACTCTTGTTATTAAGTTTTGCATGTTGTTAGGCCGTGCAAAGTTAATTGTTTGGTTTACAGGCACGTGCGGGTGCCTTAAATTATCGCGGGTCAAAGTTTTTTTTATCCGAAATCTTGGTACACAAGCTAAAAATCTTATTTTCACCAACATTTGACCGTTTTTGACATTCCAATACACCATTTTAACCGGTTCGAAACGAGCTTTTCAATGGTGCAAATTTCAAACCTCTAGCTCAAACCACTAAGAAGTTATTTCGCAAAAAATAAAAATATTTTTGATACTAGATGGCATAAATAACATATTAGCAGAATAATTTTACTTGTTTAAGGCTTACTGCATACTCTTTCAGCTTTGAGCTAGGTACAGTCGTCAACACTTCCAACTTTATTTTCGTGGGCTGCGAGTTTCATGCAACAACTTCAATTGTTACGCCCAACTTAAGTGCTCGATAGACAGGAGTCGTGCATTTTTTGTTTTCTCATTGTTTACGATATCAGGAGCCTATAGAAAACAACTAGGAGCGTGTCTCGGTAACTTCCACTACAGTGTTAAGTCAGTGCGGCTACAGTGGTGTACAAATTTGTTAGCAGAGGTCGCCACCTGCATGAGATGATTAGAGGTGTGCGTCACGTTCTCGAGGCCAATTTTCGGTCCTTTGTTTTTAAATAATAAGTGTTTAACATGGAAACAATACCAAAGTAATAATAAAAAAAAACTAAAACAGACAATCAGTTGTTCTTAAGTTGCTCTAGCCAACAATAAAATAGAGCGTTGCTTTCGTAGCACACGTCTGGTTCGCGTGCAAAATTTCAGTTTCGATTTTAGACAACTTGGCGCAGGTGCAGTATTGTTGCTCCTTCTGGCGTTAGTACATCGTACTAAATTACGCACGCCTAACATCGACCAGCCACACACGCTCCTGGTTGTTTTCTATAGGCTCCTGACGATATGCACGAATATAATGGTCTACGTATCTGTGATGCCCAGTGGCTACCAGTTATAAGCTTCTGGCACAAATTTTGTTTGTTAGCATCGAACAATGAGTGGTGTTGTTGCAAGATTGGCAGTCACGAAAAAAAGTTGGCAGTGTTGACGACTGTACATGTCAAAGAAATGTGGGCAGTTAAATGTAATAAAAAATAAAATAAAATGCCTGGTGCTTCAATTTGCAACCTCGCCCGTAAACCAAATAGTTTTTTTTTGTATGGCCTTTACCCATTGCCATACCAAACCGTCGATTAGACTGCTTCTCTCAAACCAGTTTACTGCAGCTAAAGGACAAAAACAGTCCCCATGCACGCAACAAGCTTTGTGAGGGGGGCCCCGCGGACCCCGAGCAAAGCAAGCTGCAAGAGCCTAGTGATTAGCGTCCTTGTCTCCAAACCAAGTGAACGCGAATTCGAATCCCACAACCGACTCAACTACCATGGGAGTTAAAAAAAAAAAAAATAACCACCAAAAAAATATTGGTAAGTCAAAGGGTAAAGATGATTGTCATGGCCTTGAGAATTATGTCATATTTGAGAATCCAGTCCCATTTAAAAACTGTCCAAGGTTCATTGATAAGCTCTAAAAGTGCTGGAATCTTCGTATGCTTAAGATGCGAGAAAAGTGACTTCAACCATGATTCTAATGAAAGCACATCCAACTTGAAGGCCCCGTGGTGTGGAAGAATGAGTCTTTGTGGATGCAGAATTCGGCAACAATGACATGGAAGACCAAGTCAAGGACGACCACGACTATGGTTTTGATTTCCCATCTGCAACCTTTCAGACTTCGACTTTTTTGATTGTTACTTTCCCGATTACAACTTTCAAGAACGTAATGTTACTTTCCCGATTACAACTTTCAAGAACGTAACATTCTTGACGGCGATTTTCTAGACTGAATTTTCTGACTGTGACTTGTAACAACGCCTTTTGCGACTGATACGGAGTGCTACTGGGATGACATTAGCTACACCTGCCCTGAATTATCATCACACTAGGGAGTACAAATGGCTCGCGACTGCGACCTTGATGCCTTCTGCAACTAGAATTATTGAGACTTTGAGGGGTGCAATCACCATAACTCCATCTCATTCGCATTGTGATAGGAAGACCTACAGGGGTCCCTGCCTTTACTGTCACATTTCTCTCGAACACTGGCACTCTTTCTAGTGTGATTGTCCCTTTATTGATGTCTTCTAATTTTTATTATTCGCAAGGGTGCAATTTCGTTTTGCTTGAAGACTATTTTTCCCTATTTTCTCCACTCTGTTCAATGCATGCCAATATGTCTTATCTTTACGCTCTGAATCATCAATGGCGGGAAGTCCACACTATTAACAGCACGAGCGGGTCTCATCGCCTACGGGGCCGAGCATGTCGATGGCTGCCAAGTCAATGACCTTGGGGGACACGTCCTCTTCCCAAAATCTGTTATGCTATTGTTTGTCGGTATATCCACTTGGGCATCTGTTGGCCATTAGAAGCTGTAAGCAAAAAACGATTTGTAAATGCCATGCATTAACCCAGCCACAGTTACTTTTATGTCTAACGCAGCAGCCGCTCTTCATGAAAAAATTAATGCCTCTAAAAATGTAGAGATCCAGACTAACATAAAAGCAGCGGTCTATAAGCTGCTGTTACGATAGTCTGGATCTCTATATTTTAAGAGACGTTAATTTTCTCATAAAGAGAGGCTGCTGCGTTAAACATAAAAGCCATTGTGAATGGATCGACGAACAAGACGTTACTACTATTGCAAAGATTTTGGTTGGCGTTATTATCTGAGGGACTAGCTGGGTTAACCGCCAGTGACTTTAAAATATCTAAATTTTCAGATTATTACCTACTCTGATGTTAAGGGAAGGATTCTTCTCAACCAATCTCCTTCCAGAGGTAATTATCCTGGGAGCTCACCAAAATCGTCGATTGTTGCGAATCCATGGAAGCAGAGCTTCTTAGCCATTTGCTGTAGCTGTCATTTCTCCGATTTTTCTCCAGTTGTTTTGAAAGCTTTGATCTCCTGTTCAGTACGTGTACACAAAAGTTGAACAAAAATGGCAAGGGTAGCCTCAATGGCAAAGAGCATAGGTCGCCAGGGGTCAAGTGCCAACCGTACGGCGTGCGTGACGTGGAAATTGGGCAAAACATGAGCAAAAACAATGCACGATTCGCTCATAGTATGTCCAACAAAAAAGGTACGGTGAACTGGCTCAGATGCTTATGTAGTAATGCTGCAGTATAATGTTCAGCTAGGGAATTGCATTAAAGTTTAGAACAAGGGCATTAATTCTAACGTAATTCAGTTCGAATAATAAAGTTAAGCATTTTAAGATGCTCATAAAAATTAGTACCACAACTTTACAATTCCTTAAAACTTTTTACACTTTTATTTCTTTGCTTGTGAATCCCTTTGCACCAAATGTGAGTGCACAGCAATTAAACTCGAGCTAGACTTTTCATTTTATGAAAATGTGTACAATTGATTACAGGTCGCAGAAAAGTGGTACAAGTCCATACCACTCAATTTAAACATTCAAACCAGTATGCCTGTGTAATGGTCCACTTTGCGGAATGAAATCTTAGCGTTAAGGCACATTAAAAATAAGAAATAAATAATTCAATAATTACAGTAATTACTTAATTCATGAAGCAATGAGATGGACATAATGCTAAACAATATTATAATAATTACATTAAACCACCTTATTTTGACATTAATTACTTGCTTGACAGCCCAGTTAGTTAACTCTTAAATATGTACAAAACTTAAGTGTATTTTGCAACAGCCATTATGTTGTTATACCAACAATGACATCCACCCACATCATTATTTGATTTACAAAATAGTTCTCAAGTAACAACTTCAATCCTGAACAATACTTCGTCCACACTAAATAACAAAAAAAAAAAAAAACTTATGTCATGTTTTTTTTTAAGAAAATTAAATTTAACAGGATTAACATTATAAGCAACCATGACTGGAGGCCTTCCTGGTCGAGAGAAGAAAATTGTTAATTGTTGTGATTAACCGTATCACTAAGGCTGCACCAGACAGATACCAATCATCAACCGTTTGCCTGCTACCAGTGCTAAGGCACAAATGAGCGAAGCATTCTTTCCACTTGATTTGGTAACTTACTATTCGTTAATTCATGATTGGTACAATAACTTGTTTTAATTTTCAAATTATTACGGATTTGAAGATGTTCACAACATTCTATAGGTGACATGTCCGGCAAGACGGGTCAGTTAGCCTCGATTTTGGTAAGACCCTTCAGTATATTGCTTGTTTTGGACCGATAAATTTGGTATAGGTTTGGCAAAAAAATATAGCTGATCAGTACACCCATACTGCCACAGCTTAAAGAAAAAAAAAACAATAGGCTTGAACTAATTACTGTTCCTGATTAGTTTTGTTATTGCACAGAGCATTAAAAGATAATCAGTAAATAAAGCTATACTGGTCAATTATTTCTTAGTGAGTTGATGTAGAGCCAAGCTTACCAAGCGGTCAGTAGAAACATTGGGATTCTGACAATCAACTGCAATATTTTTTTTGTCTAATTGAAGGTTTGCTGGTGTCAATAAAATAAGTAAGTATACAATGAAACCTCTTTAAAACCTCTTCAAATAGATTGTTAAATCATGTTAACCTCTGTAAGCAATCACTTTTGCAAGCATTTGCCTGAAAAGACTAAAAAATAGCATTTGCTCATAACAGGTTTATTGTTGTAAGAAGTAGCTTTCAATTTTTATCTTTTCTAGAAATCCAGTTCAGTTTTCAGATGAGTAGCTGTAAAGTCAGCATGTCAAAGGTTAATGCAATGTGCAAGAAGCATTCTCCGTTGAACTACACTACTGCTTTGATAATAACCACCACTCAAAAGCTTAAAAAAACTGTATTCAGATGTCAAAATAGGAAAATTCAGGAGGATGTTATGGCAATAAAAACTAACATGACCTAGTTACATGTTACATCTACACCATGGAGATTTAGCACGTTTGATGATCCTCCTCCATTAGGACAGTGCAAAAATTCCAAGAAATAGGCCTATAGCTTAAATATTTTATTCTTGCTTGCACTTTCTTCCAATAGTATGCTTAAAATTTATGAAGACAAGGAGTAAAGGGACGAGAATTTAAAGTTTTGAATGTAAATAAAGTGATGTTTGAATTCTCATCCCTTCATACGTAATCATTAGAATAACTTTGGTTATACGAACTAATTAAGACCAAGTGTAGTTCGGATAATCCGATTAATGTTAATAAAACCAGTAGGATTGTTTAACTAAATAATCTTTAATCCTATTTGCACGATAGCCAATCAATGAAGGAACCGGCAACAATTAAAATATTTTGTCAATAAGAAAAATTTAACTGAAAGGTCAACTATATAAAAAAAAATTCACTGAATAATCAATGGTAATAACCCAGTATAAAATCATTCTACACAGGCACTACATTTTTTGGACTATGGCCACGCAAAATAAATAAAATGTTTTGCAGGAAAATAATTTCCCAAAGCTGAGGACATTTTTATTTTATTTTTATTTGATATTTACTGCAATGGTGATGCGAGATGAGGGTACTTTTTTTTTTTTTACAAATACAAAAATGCCCAGCAGGTCCTTAAAGTCAATACAAGGCGTAACGTGCTAATAAACTTGCATTTGTAACATTTTAATATTAAAGCCATTTTAGAATGTTACTGATGCTCAGCCTTGTCTTGAGGTTAAAGGGGAGTAAATATCATCATTCTAGAAGATGAACTTGACAAAGTGAGACGAGCGCTGTAGCCAGTCATCAAGTACCATCACACAAAGTGAGTTTCCACTGGAACCAGTGTGCTAGGGTCCCTTGTGAATGGCTGGATAAGAATCCACGATGGCAACCCGCAACGAGTTGCGGGAAGGCTATCAACGATGGTCAATACTTAAAGACGTAAACAACTTTAAACCAGTTGCACAGTAATAAAATCATGAAAAAAATTTTTAGAATTGGTAAAAAATACTGCAGAAGAATACCCAGTAGCTGTAGTCATTTTACCCGGGTTCAGCAAGATGTTGAACATTATGTTTGTTCGAATTTTGCCGGTTTTCTTGGCCAAGGGCAGTTAGGATAACTAAGTTTTACTGTAATTTTACGTATACTCCAGAGGAAAGTGTAAGCAAGCATCAGACATTCGAGTGATATTCTTCATTTTTCTTTAAATTTTCTCACTGACTAGTTGGAAAGGAGGCATCGAAACTTATTTGGCCTAATCACAACTATATAGCAAATATTGGTACGACCTTAAACCTCCTGCTAATGAAAATTTAAACGGTACAACAGTTAACACTGCCATTTAGTTTAGTTGGCAAATCAATAATATTAAATTAAATAGTAGGGCTACTGTATTAAAAATAACGTGCAATAGTTAACAAAAGCACCTGAATTCTACAACATTACTAAAGCCAATTTTGCACCTTTAGTGGTAGAAGATATTCAAGGGGTTATCACAATCAGAAAAACATTCGAACTCGTAGATCTCAAACATTTTGGCATAATCATGGAACAAATTACACATCATATGAAAGGTTGAGCAGAAATCAATGTTTTAGCAACTCAAACCTATAACAGAAATCATGTTTACAGTTTCAATTAATTTGAACTGACATCAAACTGAAAATACACATTACTTAATGATCATCTGCTAAAAATGATCAACATGCTACACAAAGACCATTAAAACAGTCAATGTGCCACCCATTTGCTTCAACGCTAAGCCAAGATTTAAGCAATAATAATTTGAAACAATATGCGTAATTCACACTTCCAAAAATGAAGAGCTAGCAGTGGAAATTGTGTATGCACTGTCACAGGGAATCTGCATCTGCTTTTTAGCGCTTTCTCACACGCTGCAATTGCACTGTCAACTGAATATCAGTTCAACTATCGTTGATGGCAATTCAAATTAGACACTGGTCAAAAATCACTACTTCTCAAAGCTACACTATTTCATATCGCTCCACAAAGAATACTGTGTCACTGGAATACTTGGCTGAACTATCGTCTTCCAAAAGAGTGACTTCGGTTACCTGAAACAACAAGATTCTTGTGAGCAGTACACTGACACCAAATCAGCAAATAAAAAAAACTTGATAACAGCACAAATGCATTTGTTGCACTAATAAAGTTATCTTCCGAGACCTGACCTCTTTAACTGACTTTTGTAACCTTTTTTTCTAGTACAACTACTGTACTATAAAGACATCAAAAGGTACGTTAACGATTGTTGGCCAAATCAAAATGGTACAACATGGTTTTTGCAAAAAGCCCAGTTTCTAGAAACTCCCAACAATTTATTACATGAAAATAAAAAAAAAGTCAACGAACTTATAGCATAGCAATACATGAAATTTTAATTTAGCTTACAGTACGTTTCATTGCTAGCAGCTAGCTAGATAGTAAGATTCACCTACCTCTGGTTCAACATATTAGCTTCCATATACCCCAAAGCCTGCCTGGACCATGGCTAACAAAATGCACATTTCCAGTGATTCGAAAACAACACGGGCTACAAGAGCGTTTTTTCATGTTTTCGGATAAGACGATAGCGGTCCTTATGTAAGCCTCAGCATGAACTTCCCATGTTAAACATCAAACTTTCAAACCCTATAGTTTCCCCAGAATTGTCATAACAATAAAAATACACCACCAGAGTGATAACACTATGAGGTGGGAAGGGAAAAGTTCAAGCTGACAAAGACAAACAAAATTCAGTATTTGGGAGTTGTGCCATAATTATTTCATTACATTACAATTTTAATGACAACAATCAAACCGTTTGACCTCCACACCACAGCATGAACATTTTTTGTTGTTCTTACAGTCGTTGGGACTCTTTGTCCTCACCTGGAGATCGAACTAATTATATACCGATTTTCAAGTTGTATAACTTAAAATAAAGATATGAATAAGCCCTAAGGCTTCAGAATGTTAATTGAATGTGACTACAATATTAATACAGTTTCCATCATTAGACTCAGTGACCACAAATTACTGAAAAAAACGGAGCAAATTAAAACATGATGCCTCTTTAGCCTATATCTAATAGGCTTTCTCGACGTAACTCAATGAAATAATAACATTTGATTGTCACATTTAATCACTACAGGAAGACACCCAACCGTAAAAATAAAAGGGTTTTGTTAATGACACACATTAACTTTATTTAAAATAGTCTCTACACCATGTTGCATGGATGAACATGCCGCCTCTCGAACCAAATTCTCCATTTTGCTGCTACTTAACGAAATTAAAACGGTACATACAAAAAAAATTTGGTTAAAGGCTGATAATTAGGCCTTAAATTATGTTGCCACGTCAAGTCTCCGCACCATGTTGCACAAATGAATAAGCCTGCTCTCGAACCCCATTCTCATTAGCTGTTACTTACGAAACGGCACGTAAAATTTGGCTTAAAAGCTGACCTTTTTAGACTCAAACGATGACACATGTTTAACTGGCATTTGTGATGCTTACTACTTTTAGATTATGTAATAGAGAGCGCTGCTGTAGAGTGTGATAGGGGTGTGCACCGTAACATTTTCGAAAGTGGCGGAGTATACAGAAGACTGGTTGCGACTAGGTAGTCGCTTGCAGCCTCTACTTTGTTATTGTTCTTATTG
>JAHWFP010136556.1:0-20296 GCA_023313725.1 Lithobius niger | reverse complement strand
AACGTCAACAACAGTGTAATACGTTGATAAAAAATAGTCTGAAAGTCATTCTGTGGTGTAACTTCCTTTGCTTGCCTGTATAAAATCGAACCCAGGCAACTGACTTAACCTTACCTAAGCATTGATAACATCTACAACACTGTAATGCGCTGATAAAAAATAGTCTGACAATTGTTCTTTGGTGAACCTTCCTTTGCTTCCCTGGTGAAATTCGAAATAAGGCGACTGACCTAACCTTACCTAACCATTAATAACATCTGCAACACGTTGATAATACGTTGATACAAAAAATAATCTGAAAGTCGTTCTATGATGTAACTTCCTTCGCCTGTCTGGTTAAATTCGAACGAAGACAACTGACCTAAGCATTAATAACAGCTACAACGCTGTAATGCGTTGATCAAAAATAGTCTAAAAGTCGTTCTGTCGTGAAACTTCCTTTGCTTGCCAGGTGAAATTCGAACCAATGCAACTGACCTAACCTAACCATTAATACCATCTACAACACTGTAATGCGTTGATAAAAAATAGTCTGAAAGTCGTTATGTGGTGGAACTTCCTTTGCCTGCCAGGTTAAATTCGAACCAAGGCAACTGACCTAACCTTATCTAAGCATCAATAACATCTACAACAGTGTAATACGTTGATAAATAATGGTCTGAAAGTCGTTCCGTGGTGAAACTTCCTTTGCCTGCCTGGTGAAATTCGAACCAAGGCAACTGACCTAACCTAACCATTAATACCTTCTATAACACTGTAATGCGTCGATAAAGAATAGTCGTTTTGTGGTGAAACTTCCTTTGCTTGCTTGGTGCAATTCGAACCAATGCAACTGACCTTACATTACCTAACCATTAATAACATCTACAACAGTGTAATACGTTGGTAAAAAATACTCTGAAAGTCATTCTGTGGCGAAATTTCCTTTGTTTGCCTGGTGAAATTCGAACCAAGGCCGCTGACCTAACCTTACCTAACCAATAATGACATCTACAACACTAATAGTTTACACGAATTCGCGTAAACTAGCAGACGAATTTAGAAAAGAGTAGCACATAAACGTGAAAACCGTGGCAAAAATCGATTACGCAAGCTTCGATGCCGGTCAGTTTCGGCAGCTGCATCCGTGCGTTTCTTTTCCTCACAGTTTTAAAACAGTTTGCTAAATGACTCTTTCTTTTCGCTACAATTTTCAGTGCTGCATGTAGCGGACTTGTCTCTTTTCCTAGTTTCGTGCAGTGCTAAATGCAGCCAGGCAGGAGCAACAAAAAAGGTGCTGGCTCTGCTGCTGCTTCTCAACGATAAGAAATGTTATCAGCTATCGGCCGTGTTTTTATAGTTATGGTGGATTTAAAGGATGATTGCCACCAAATGACAGGCTGCAGCATCTATACCCATTTACCGCTGTCTAGTTCTGTCTAGCCCTTACTTTCAACACTCGACAAGTGAAGGAACACACACATTTCTTTTTATGAAACAAACAAGGTATACCGCGCCGCCTTAATTATTGATTGTAAAGTTTGGGCGTCCACATGCATCAAGAAGCAAGCGGTGTAAAGTTAAGCCTAACAACATCACGGATATTTTTTTTTCTTTTATGTCGATCTTTTCGAAACAGAAATTTTGAATCGCTATATGGGCGCCATCTAGTGACAGTGGTATCGTTAACCTTGATCGCTTGCTTCCTGTTTCGGTGGTTCAGTGGTAGAATGCTTGCCTGCCACGCGGGCGACCCGGCTTCGATTCCCGGCCGATGCACCAAAAATACTCCCTGTATCAACGGATGGTTACGATTAGCTGGTTGACACAGTGGATTAGCTTATGTTAGGGACGAGACTGAGTCACAAGTTACCTTTATGCCATTTTGGTCCAGGTTTAATGATTTTTACGGTGTTGATTGCTCGCCTGCCAACTGGTAGAGCTTAAGAAGGTATGGTAGTGAATTCTGAATAAATGTCCCTAAATAAATAAGCTAAATGGGGGAAGAAAAGATTCTAATGAAATTGGCCGAAAATGGTTCACATGTGGAATGCTTGGGGTTGATGATTGGAATGCCAGAAAAGGCTTCAATTAGTTACTACCCCTAAGTTGGTCGTTTAGGGCAGGTAACAATTGGCATGAGCATATGGGATACATCAAGTATTGTTACATGAATAGGAACATTAAATACATCAGATTTAGACAATCAGTTGTAGTAACAGACATTATTAAAGGCCAAAGATTATAATATGGTTCTTGCAGGGAAAGGGTGGGCGGAGTAGTTCCAGCCGAGTGTCGCCAGGAGACGGCGCTGCAGGCAGAAGAAGTACCGGTACCACACCAGGACCAATGACCAAAGGACGGGAGCCTCTCTTGGCAGATCCAACCGACGTGCCGATGCGAAGCCCCGGAATCAATCATGCTGCATGTGACGAACCCTGTCGATACAGTGGACGCATCAACTTTACATTCTATAATGAAGGAAGCACGCGGTTTGTTTGTTGTGTGGAAATAAATTCCTTTGCGCACTACTTCGCCTGTTGAAATCAAGTGCTACATAGAACTAAATAATGGTAGATGGCACTGGATGCTGCAGCCTGTCATTCATTGAATAGGCACCTTTAACTGAAACCACAAAGCTGCAGGTAGGTAAAGTAATAAATACACAACCATAAAGTACTATTGATTCATTTCGATTCCCAGCAAAACTTTCATGATAACGTTTTTTCACCGAGTTACGGTAATCGAACGGTGATGGCAGCGGCCATTTTTTTGGCGATCCGTTTGATAGCTGTGTGTGTAGCCATCCTCCAGGACAATGTTTCTTTTGGTCATGTAGCACTGGTAATTTTTGGGAGACATAAGCATTTAACAAACTAATGCAGCTGCTCCACTGCTACACTGCTGCAAGCAAAAGAAACGCACGGCATCCTTCGCTACCACAATGGTGGACACGCGACGCTTCCCCAACGATGAAAACTCACCAGGAAAAAAAAAAGGAATTTGCACGTTTTTTATTAACATTCTAAACGAAAACAAATTGTAACACACGTAAGAATAGACATCGTTTGTTGTCCAACGGTAAGGATTAACACCGTTAGAGATAATGTATTCCTGTAAAAGTTCCGCGCGTCGTCATCTTCAACATTTCCGAAACGTTCAACGGCGAGTCGTTGTCGACGTGGTCGTTCCGTGTAGGCCTATGTAATCTAGTTAGGCAACGTTTAATCACGCGAAAAGCTGTTGCGTCTTGTCCTCTATTAAAGGTTGAAAATTACATAATATTAACGCTGTAATTTTGTGTTTTTTTTTGTTCAATGGACGTGTTAGTGCTAAAACGGTCAACGTTGATGTTTGGTTAATACGTGATCACAACTTATAATCAACGTAAAAACTGTTGCATCTAGTCCTCTATTAAAGGTTAAAAATGATGTCATATTTACGTTGAATTTTTGGTTTAATAAACGTGTTTGTGCTGTTTGAATTCAAGTCTTCTAATGGTGCAGCTGTGTAAATACAGTGGCGTTAATTATCTTTTTTATATAAAATAGTAAAAAACAAAGAAACCAGGAAAAATTGGTGCAAAATCGGCGATTAGTTGCAGACAGTCCAAGTTTCAGATAGACTTACTCTTCTGGGTTCATTACTCGCCCTGAGAAAATGATAAGGCCGGAGTAATTGTCGCGTATCAACACCAGAAATGGGTGATCGGCCAAGAACTTGTAAGTAGGCTTCAAACAACGCGCCATTATCCTACTGGCAGTAGCAGCTGCTGCTTTACTACCTTTTTCATTGACTTCCAGAAAAGCTTTGTGAAGCACTGCAGACACATGCAGTGGTCCAGTAGTGGTAATGCCGGTTAAGTCTGCAGCCCCGGCTGTAAACATTGCTTGCATACCCATGGCTTGAAGAATGCCTTTTAAAGAAAAACTTGACTCGATTTTGAATCTTGGGAGAGCGACAGTCACCTCCGGACAGCCCATGGACCCAAGTAGTTTTGATAATGAAGCTGTATGAAGATTGCTTTCTAGGCTCTTTAAGCCATCAACACTGTTTGGCAATAAAATGTACATGCCGAGCCTCTTACCAACATACAACAACTCTACTACTGAACACTTCAATTCTTTGCTTTCAGTATATCGAAAGTGGGCAGTCTGCACCATCATATTCACAGTTTTAGTGTTACCTTCAGAAACAGTGAATTTAGCCTTAGTGGTTTTTGCTGGATCAAATTTGTGCAGCCAACTGCCCTTAAAATAAATAGCATTCACCAGAACCAAGTGAGTATCTTGTGCAATGCTGCCTGGGAGAATGAGATCTTTTATATGATTCTTAGTAACATCTTCAACATACCTGTTAATTTTAATTCTTGCCTTTTCAGCATTTTCAACAAAATCAACGTTTTTGGCTACCGCTTTGAATTTAGTTTTCAAGATGGTCATGTATTCTGGCAGAATTTCAAGATTCTTGTGACCATACATTCCATTAGCATTAAGAAGAATCAATTTTTTCTGGTTAGCTTTTCGCATAGAGCGTACAACATCATTGCAAGCCTCTAGAATGGCTTGGGTGTCTCCGATGTGGTTAAAGCGCAGGACTTCACGAATCTGGTCTTGGGTTCCACCTCTCGCACCGGCAAACACCATCGCCAATACAGAAGAAATGCTGAATGGTGACATAAACGTGTTTTCTTCTCTGCCCAAAACGCATTTCTGAAAATAAACAAATTCTTCGTAAATACCAATGGGGATGGGGAAAAAAATTGATAAAATAAGTTGACAGTGTGCAATTTATTTATTCTTACGACAATTAGGTTTGAATTAGGTTTCTCTCTACCTAACCGAATTCAACGCATTCTCTTTTAAACAGTGGAACGATGGCAATAAACTAATAGTGAAAATGGGAATCAAGATATCTAGTGCCAGATTCACCAAGGATTCACAAGAGTGTGTGCTGATAGCCGAAGTAAAAGTGCTGCACACTTCTGAGACGGTCGAATGGTGAGGACACCTTCCACTATTCAAATCAACAAACTTATCACCGAGTTAGTCTCAACCTGCGGCATTTTTATACTTATACGTCTTCTGAGAAAATACACCCGGCTGCATGGCCTAGTCTGGGTGGATACGTCAAACCTGCTACCGTGAAATACTACTTTGTCGTCTGTGACCGTTACAGTTATACACCCAGTGAACAGAACTCGTTTTGTAATCATTCATCGTAAATGAAAGATTAAGAAATTCTTCATTGTCGGGTGATGGAAAATCTTTTTATTACCTTATTTATTACGTATTGTCTGAAAGTGGCACTATCACCGATTGAAAAGTGGAAGAAAATACCATGGCATCATCTAGCGACAGTGATATTGTGATCCTTGACATCACTCACGGAGGTGCACGAGGGCGTACCAAATTTTCGCTGAATAATTAAGGAAGTCGTGGCTTGTTTGTTTGGTTAAAAGAAATGGCGTTGTGCACCCTTTCACTTGATGCAAGCAAGTGCTAGACACTACTAGAGAGCGCTACATGTTGCCAGATTATGCAGACATTCAATCGGCCACTTTAAATAAATATAGAAGACACCCTATTTCCATGTTAATACTTCGGGGGTTAGAGGAAAAACGTGAACAATGCTACGTATGTTTCCATCAGCAGTTTTCGTTTTTGATATAGAGCAGTGACATAACGTAGTTTTATTGTGTATAACTCTATGATGGAGCCAGTAACTGGGTTAGCTGCAAGGGGCACTTGAGGGGGAAAAGAAGGGCGTCTTACTGAAGCCAATGCTATTAGACTGGATTTCTTAAGCTTACAACGCGCGATTTTTGTTGTTAGAGAAAACAACGTTTTTTTAAGCCTAAAAAATCAGCTCTCAAAGCACTGTCTTGACTAGAAATGCCGTTGTTTTCCCTTACAATTTAATCTAGCGCCCTTTGTAGTTATGTCCTCCAGATGCTATCTCGTAGGCAATATGACGTCACTTGACGCTGCCCTATAGAGTAGTGATAATAACGTCATGTTATTGTATATAACTCTATGCTGGAGCCAGTAACTCGGCTAGCTGCAAGGGGCACTGGAAGGGGAAAAAGAAGGCCGTCTTACTGCAATAGCCAATGCTATTAGAGCGGATTTCTTAGGCTTAAAACGCGCGATATTTGTCAATTCGTTGGCAGTTGATGAAATTTTTAGCAAGTGGAATCTTTTCTTTTCCGATTACAACCTCGCAGCATAAGGGATTGGAGAAAACAACTTTTTTTAGGCCTAAGAAATCCGCTCTCAAAGCACTGCCTTGAATGGAAAGTGCCGTTGCTTTCCCCTCCATTTTAATCTAGTGCCCCTTGTAGCTATCGCTCCAGATGCTAGCCCATAGCCAATTTGGCGTTATTGTCAATGCTCTGTTCGCTTTTTATTATTTGTAATGATTCATCTGAAATACCTGTTACGTATCTGTAATTCTCATAAATTGGAACAAGCAAATTGAAACCTCCTTTCGCTTTGTTGTTGCTAGGTTTCGCAAACGGGAATTCATTGAACGGCTTGGCTAGTCGCGTTGACTGCATTCAAGTCGCTAGCTATTTCATTAAAGGTCGTGTGTGACACCATGAGCGAGCCGTGATCTTCGTGCGTGTTTTGGTAAAAACTCGTGTGATTAGAAACGCGTAACTGAGACTAGGGACCCAGGCCCGTTCACATTTCTGTTTGATGTGATGTAATTTCTTCAAGGATTGGAAAACAAATATGAACTCTTTTAATGTTTAAGGTAAGGTTTAACTGAAACGAAGGCAGGAGATGAAAGGACGTTAATAAGCAAGACATGAAACCTTGGTCCACGTGAAACCTTACTGCTGTATTCTACTATGGTTCGTGAAAGTCGTAAGCAATAATTAAAACAATTGCTATTGCCATTAAAAGTTCTGGTCATTAAAAAATGGGAAGAAATGGTTATTTAATCGAATTTTTAGTACGATTAAACTAGAATCAACTTTAAAAAAATGTAACAATGAAGGAATAATCAAAATATGATTGAAGTCCTCTCTCCAGCAAACCTAAAACAATTAATTTCTCCCTTTCTATTCAATAAATACGGATGCAAACCTATTTACGTTGCCTTTTGGACTTATTAACCAATCTCGAGCCCAATTGGCTTTCCGTCCCGTTTAATCCCTTTCTATTCAATATATTTCGACTAAACTTGGCCAGATAGTACATAGCAACTTTTCCTAACTTTACACCAACTTTTATGCAATTCCGTGCAAGAGTAAAAGTAGGGAGCCACACGTAAATTTGAAAACTGTTCACTTGTTGTTGTTGTTCTTCTTCTTCTTGTGTGTCACGGTTTCAGAAAAAAACTACTGCACCTACCTAAAATCTGAAACATGATCTTATAGCCAGAAATTTCCCTGGGCTTCAACCTTACAGGGACCACTTTTTCGATTGGACCATCCATTCCGGAGTTACGGGTTCCTGAACGATCATTTTGATTGTTTTACATTGTTTTAACCATTGTAATTTGGGAACAATGCCACTCAGCAAACTCCAGATCCATTCTTCGTGCACGTGTTATGTCTTTGCTAAAAAGTTCATTGTTGAAGGGCGTTAGGGCTTCGGGCAGTAACCAGGAGTGGTTAACGCTCGTTAAACCCTTTGAACTTTGAAAGAATCCGTGTTTCAGCTAAATGCATATAGATTTAAACCAAACTAAGCAACGACGTTAATTTCTCGAAATTGGCAGCTAGAAACGATAGGATGGCGTATTTATTTCGTAAATACAGGTTTTCAGAGCTGAGTTGAATTGTTTCAAAGTGGCCAGCAACAATGCATGCATAAACCTTTGTAGCACGACGCCATAGCCGTGCAAAAGGTGCACGGATTACTAACAAAAACGTCAATTCTGCCATAAAAAAGGGGGTTATATGATTGAAGTTTCACTTTACTTGTTAAAATTTGGATGATTTTTAATTGAAATACTTCCCCAATACTTCTCTATCCGAGAGCAGTGGTCTTACGGGAACTAATGTTAGGACATGGTGGACAAGCCATCCAGCGAACTAGCCATTAGGTAGATTTAATTAGTTGGCAAATGTTATTTAGGATCAGATTTCCCAGTGAAAGCCCGGTTCAAAGAAATTTCTGTCTGGGAAAAAGTTTGTCAGGTTGGTCATTGCTTTGTTTTCTTTTTTTCACCAAATCCCAGCTTTTTTGCACTGCAGTCCAGATCAATTAAAGTCCAACTTCAGAAAATAAAATGAAAGAAGGAAAAATGGCTTTGTTTGGTTGTCTTTCGATTATCGATTGTTTAAATTGTTGAATTAGAATTAGAATTTGTTTATTGAGCCGTGGCCAAAAGCCGTACGCCCACTACTCATTAATAATACAAACACCATAACCTATGCAAGTGATACCATGGACAATACAGGCTCAATCACACACACTAGAAACCTGTACAAGCTGTAAGCGTAAGAAAATTGTACCAGCACTAAGTACAAGCAAACCATAGTGCTCCCCAATTCCCTCTTCCAACCACCATGTGCAACCGTTTAAGTCATGTCTCCGCAGGGACACCAGAACTTCGTAATTCTCTTCCTCAACCACTGTTAACTGAAACACTGAAATTGTCTTTCCACTGTGTATAGATTCCTCAGTCAGTGCGCACAAATCCTCCCACCACCGCGCACAAGACGACGCACAAGATGACGCAGGCACTTTCACACCACCACAGGAGAGTACCAGACAAACTGCAGGGCCTCGCACTTTTAACACTGAATTTGAAATGTTAGGTTGTTTGTTTGTTTGTTTTATTGCGAGCCTGGGCCCAAGGCCATGCGCTCACTCAAAACTGTTAGGTTGTTCGCATACTTTTAAACAATGAAATGTTAAGTTGTTTTAAACAATGAAATGTTAAGTTATTTTTAAACAATGAAATGTTAAGTTATTCCCATACTTGTACTCCCACTTATTCGCCCACATTTAAACAATGTTTTAACCTCGAACGCCGTGAAAGACTAGTCATTTTGGAGCCACACTGTTAAACAATGAAAACCAGAAGTAAACAATGAAAGTAGTGTTACAAAGTTCAGCGTTGCAACAAGAGGACAGCTGTCTTGTATGTAAGAGGTGTGATATACGATAGGACAGATGGCCTGATGGCCTGTGAAGGCTACCGTCCTGTAGAATAAACCTAAACCTAAGCTGTCTTGTACACCTTTGGGTATAAGAAATGATCACACTGTATCGAAGTTCAAATAGCCCGACAACAATGCAAACTTTTTCATTGTTGTAAATAAGAACATACGTCACTGAAGGCGGAAGGAATTCTCCATTGTTGATTCCAAAGAGTGCATTGTTGAATGGCATTGTTTAAGCCCCAGTATAACGAAAACGATCATGTTTATGCCCAAAGGTGTATCTTATGTTTCAAGCCGCTTGCTGTTGTTTCGTAAAGGCTAGAGCAAGTTGGAAACAGGCGCCTGCTCCAGTTTGTTCCACATTATGTTTGCAGGAAACAGACTGTATGATGCCACGTTTCCTTGCTCTCAGAGTGCAAAAACATGGGAATATCACACTTGTAGACTCTACGCAGTTACTGTTAGAGTATAGGAGTGGGATATTTACGTGCTTTTAGCACTCGTAGTGGAAGGAAACGTGGCGTCTTACAGTCAGTTTCCTGCAAACATAATGTGGACCAAACTATAATATGTGTTAACTTGGTGCAATATCTCACTTCGTTACGGAAGGTGCTCGTTCGTACTCAAAGCAACACACCAAAGAAGAACGATAATTTTGGTAGGACAAGAAGCACCATTAGACCATTTTTCACGTAACAAACTTACTTCCGGGTCAGGCCAGGGATTAAACGAAGGAGGCAGCCATGTTGCGGGAAGAAGGCGGCTATCTACAGTACGGAGACGGCCATGCTGGTGTTAATGACGTCATATTACACCAGAAAAAGCGAAGCCAGCAATGTCAGCCAATTAGAGACACTGCAAGGGAGCGCATCTATAAAACGACTATTGCCTTGCTCGATAAACGGAAATTCATTAAAAAAAAATACCTAATCTCCATCTATTATAGTAAGCTTTTTTTTTTTTACAAAAGTATATGCCTCTTTTCGTCCGCTAACAACGTAAACAGAAATTTTATTTTTTAAAACTCCTTTTTGTGCAAATGCACTAGTCACGTGCTTCCTTGCAGCACACTGATTGGCTGTTCGGGCTACTTTGTCGGAATTGGTGAATATGACGTCACACCACGGTCCCTATCGGTATATTTTCACAAAAACAATACTACCGGAAGTCGGGAATGAACCATCTTCTCTAGTCGCTCCATGTTTGCAACACACAACGGGCGAATGTAATGCTGCTTAACTGTGACGTCATCAGCAACTATGGCATCACGTGCCCTAACGAAATACCAACCACAAGGACTCGTCGTCACCCCGCGCACCGCATGGTCACAGAATACTTTACACGCAATGAAAGAGGTGAAACCGGCTAGAAGTCATATCGTAAAACAATCCGTACCTGTATTGAACATTATTAAATTTTACACTTATGCGCTATTATGAATCGTCACTGGAACTGTAGCGCTGAATTTCTCTGTTGATAACTTGTCGGACGTTTGAAATCATTATATTTTGTACCACTACGTTGTCCATAGCGATCTGAGAAGCGGTTTAGCATCGAGGTAAAATCCCCGCCCATTACCGGAAGTCGACTGGGACAGCAAAGACTGAAAAGCTTCTCAGAGAACTCTGAACAACGTAGTGGAACAAATATGACTTACAACGTGCGACAAGTTAACAATAAAGACGTTCAGTGCGAGGTCCGGTGATTATAATAGTGGGTATAAAAAAAACGGATTGTTCTACGATAAGACTTCTGGCTAGTTTCACCCCTTTCATTATATGTATACTACTAGCATCGTACCAGGCTTCGCCTGGGGATTTGTTTGACCCATGGTTGTTTCCCAGTATTTGCTCGGTGTTGCCTGGTCGTTCACTGCAACAGTCGATTTTTGTTTGTGTAACACTCCCCCTTTCCGCCAATCCTCTCCCTCCCCTCTCCCCTCCTCTCCCTCTCCTCTTGGTTTCCTTCCCTTTCTCCTCTTTGCTATACGTAGTTGAACACGTACCCGGCTCCCGTGCTTGTTTGTTTGTTCTCTTCTAGGTTCAGTTAATGCGTAATCGTATGCTTAATGGTAACAGCTCACTTTGCGCCCCCCCCCCCCACTCCCAGTTTTCCGCTGTGGCTTAAGCGATGTGTACCGTGTGAAAACGAAGTGTGCATGACGTCATGATACTTGCCCTTGAGATTACCACGGTGTTAAGTTATAAGGACAATTATTAGAGCAAATTGTTAGTCGAGGCAACAATGTGAAAATTTCAACTTCAAGCCAAAGAATTGACACATTCGCACGTTTTCATTGTTCCCCTTCCGGGGGTCGTTGCGGTTGCTTCATTTCTGCCATGAGACTTTGGTTTATAATGTAAGATTATGTACCCATGCAGCGCGCGAGCGACGACGAGTCCCTGTGGTGCAAACAGGAAGTGTAACACATGTTATGCTGGAAGAGCATGGCGACAACAATGGGGAACTCGTTGTTCAAACGACGTTTGTCCTATAAGTCATCGTGTCAAAGCAGTCACGTGACCCACGCAGCAAAGCGACAGCAGTTCATAGCATCCCCTTTGAGTAGTTGTAATACAACAAGAGGAGTGATTTGGGCGTGTTGGATCCAGTGCCGGAGTAAGGCGTTTGAGCGCCCGGAGCCAGTAGCTCTTTGAGCGACCACTTTATCGCTATTATACATTATATTGTAACCTCCCTTCCTACACGCCTCTTCCCAAATCTACCCAAAAATTAACCCACCACGGTGCCACAAAATAATGCCAACACATTGAAAACACGAATCTGGCGTGAAGGGGCAACAAAAACATTTGAAGAGTTACAGTGGTATTTAGTTTGTAATAGTCCTCTAACAAGAATATTAATTTGGCAACAAATGTTTAATTTTCGGCGCAGAATTTGGGCTTGTTCACAATAAAAACGTAAAACATTAAAAAAGGTGGAGCTACCACAAATTGTGGACTTCATAGCGCCCCCATATTGGATGATTTTCCAGCATGGCGGCTGTATGAAGTCCACAATTTGTGGCGGTTCCCACTTTTTTTAGTGTTTTAACAATTTTATTGTGAACAAGTCCCAAATACCGAGGCGAAAATAATTGCGTATTACTTGCCAATTTCCTGTTCTTCTGAGTGTTCTTTCCAGTCAGAGGGTACCTCTATCATAAACTTACTGCTGCTGCAACTAACAAATGAATTTTTCAAGACCAATTGTATTTACGCTACAATTACGCTACAATTTAAACCAAAAGAGCATTTATTACAGTTCAGCTTTTTTTCCAATTTTTTTGGAGGTGGGTAGGGGGGGGGGTGGCCGTTTTCAGCGCCCTTTTCTCTTTCGGCGCCCGGGGCGACCGCCCCCTTCCCCCCTCTTGCTCCGGCACTGGTCGGATGTGCTAAACGATAGTGACGACATTCTCAAACAGAAATATCGGAACATATTTCTACCAAGCTGTAGTTACTTCGCCACATGATCCTTCAATGGATAATCCTAAACAACGCAGGGTGTTTTTAAACACAACTGATTAAGAGAAACTGTAAGTATTAGAACACATGCAATAAATGAATACAGATGTCAATATGTTTTTCGCTCCATTTGCACTTCAATGTAAGCACTGAGCTGCCGACCTTCAGGTTAGAAGTCCGACCCCCTTGCTGCTCGACCAAAGTGACATGGTCTCGGATCGAGGGGCTGGATCATCGGACTTACCCGATAGCAAGCATTTCGATTTTATCTCGGCTATGCTGACATTTAATCCCTCGTCTGTTTATTCCTGGCTTAAGTTTATTAACCAACCTGAGCTGAGTTGGCTTGTAGTCTAGTTTGTAATAAATCACAGTTGCTTGTTTAGTCGTTCTTACCTGGCGTATGCACTACTCATTAATTTTATTCTAGGCCTACGCTCATTCTTCAAAATTGATTTTGCACGTATAGGATATCGCCCGCTTTCTGAGTGCTGGGATCTAACAATGTCGAGGGCGCGCAGCGCCCGAGCCATTGTTGGATTCCAGCATGAGGAAAGCGGGCGATATCCTTCTTCTCACCCATTTTGAAGCTATCAGTCCGACGTACATTGTTGAGCGGCGCAAGTGACCGCGAGTGGAATACATTGTTGCGTTTATCCAGAAAAAAGTTTGTGTAGAATATTCGTTAAGACGCAATGCTACACCAGGGGGATGGCGATTTCAGCCCTACTTGTCCGCGTCGGATTTCCAAGATGGCGACCCCATTGAGAAAAAAAGCCTATGTCGATTTCGTTATAATTGCGTGCGTTAATTTCATTATAACACGTAAGCAAACCACGAATTGATTAAACTAAGTAGCGATATTGCAGCCTGACATTTTTAGCTTGGTAAAATTTGAACGGCTGAAATTAACTTCTTAGTAATTCGTCGAAATACACTTCTTGAGCTGATAGAAAAATTTGAAGCAGACGATGCAACAAGCATAAAGATGGAAGCAAACGATACAGAACACGAATTTTTAAATTACTGTACTTGTTACAAACTGAAGCAAAAAAAATTCGGGGGAAGGGTGGGGGGCGGATACGTTCAAATTGTACGCCTTGCTTGGCACACCGTTGCTAGAAAACATGTGACCACCTTACGGACCACCGGGGGGGGGGGGGGGGGCGAGGCGGTGCTGGCGGAATGTTGTCATCAATATTACAAAAATTATGATCCCCCATTTGGTGTTGGTGAATTTGTTTGGCGCCCCTCCCAAAAAAATTGTATTAAAATTTTCATTTTTAAATGAATGTGTGAAAAGGTACTAGGCCTACTTCCGCCTACTTAAATAAGTTGTTGGATGTACTAAGCTAAATAGATGTCTTACATTACCATTCTATAACTTGCTGTGCGCATCCTTTCTCGTAGTTTTGTCCCTAACCCCCTTCCCCCCTCCCCATTAACACCTTCAAAAAAATGTTGGCCCCTTCCTCTCTTCATACAAATATTTTCATGAGACCTCTCTCTCTCCCCCGGTTGATAAATAATGAACGGTTCCTTATTTTTTATATATTTATTCTCGCTTTACGTCATGTATGGCTTCAAAGTTTTGAAGAAAATAGCAAATAACCATTCTCCTAGATTTTTATACCCACTCGGCTCGTTTTATTAGGTTTTTTTTTGTGAACAGGGGAGGGGGTTGTCCCCTCTTATCCCACCCCCACCCCTTTGCCCTACTGTTCGACTTTTACTGTTGCAAAGTGACATAATCCAACTTGATTTTAATTCATTTTTAGCATATAGAGCATAATGAAGCAGTAATGTTACCAATTTGCCAATTTTTGTTTTCAAACTTTTTCAAATTTTTCAAATTTTTGTTTTTACGTTATTTCTAGTGTGTGATTTTCGCTGTTGGCTAATTTCCAATTTTCCGTACTAAGTCATTAACATGATCACCGGGTAGTAAGGGTCTAATGCTTAGCAGCGTCTTACTGGCCATATTTGACACCTAGACCCTTGCAGTCAAAGCTTGTCTGTGTTCCTTAACAGGTTTTGACTTTTCGACCCTTACTTTTAACTTTTAACGATACGTTTTTGTTTATTAATCCGTGTTACTTCGAGAATTGTAATAAATAGGTGTGGTGGTGGATGAGGAGTTGGGTATGTGTGACACCTTTGTAATTAATTTGATGTTTGTTTTGTTGCGCCGCCTTTAAGCTTGGTAAATAGCTATGGCCTTACTGACCTGGCTATCGCTAATGTTAACAATAGAAACAAATCCTTTAATCTTCAGTCTATGTCTTGCAGCTGGCGTTTGCTAATAACAATGTTTAAAACAATGAAAAACAATCAATCTGGTCGTTTAGAGCTCCGTAACCCCTGAACCACTTGACCAATTAGAAAAGGTCTTATGGAAAGGGCACATCTACGGAGCAATACCTGTAAAATGAGCTAAGAACCAGGTTTACAGGACAAATAGTTTAACCTGTAGAGAGGACAGACGAAAGGTACATCCCCAGAACAAGAACAAGACCAAGACCTAGAACAAGAAGTTGTCTATTTGGCCCCTCTCTGTATCTCGGGTTTGGCTGGACTGAATTTCACAATTTCTGGACTGTAGACAGGCCTTGACTAGTCAAGGCTAGATTCTAAATTTGGTTTAAAATTTTTCAATTTTGACGGAGTAATAAGCTCTCAAAGTTGAAAGTTTAACATAGAGATCCTTATAGGTCGACCATATCTAACTCTATGTGCTACACGCAACGAAAAGAAGCAACGTTTATAGTTTTGAAAGCAGTTGCAATGCTGTAATTAACACTGGCGATAGCCAGTGTTAGTAAGGGTCGACCTAGGACCTCTGTGTTAAACTCTCAACTTTGAGAACTTATATGTCCGTCAAAAGTAAACACATTTAAACCAAATTTGGAATCAAGCCTTGACTAGTAAAGGCCTGTCTGCAGTCCAAAAATTGTGAAATTCGGTCCAGCCAAACCCGAGATGCAGACAGGGGCCAAATAGACAACTTCTTGTTCTGCTTGTTGTTGTTGTTGTTCTGGGGATACTTTCGTCTGTCCTCTCTACAGGTCAAACCATTTATCCTATAAAGCTGGTTCTTAGCTCATTTTACAGGTATTGCTCTGTAGATGTGCCCTTTTCATAAGGCCTTTTCTAATTGGTCAAGTGGTTCAGGGGCTATGGAGCACTAAACCACCAGATTGATTGTTTTACACTGTTTTAAACATTGCGATTATGCAACAATACCAATTAGCAAACGCCACCTGCGAGACATAGACTGAAGATTAAAGGATTTGTTTCTATTGTTACCATTGGCGATAACCAGATTAGTAAGGGTCAGCCTAGGGTCTCTTGTGTTAAACTATCAGCTTTGACCGTCAACTGCACTGTTTTACAGTTTAGCTGCAATTCTAAAAGTAACACGAATTAATAAACAAAAACGGAACGTTAAATGTTTAGAGTAAGGATCTAAAAGTCAAAACCTAGAAGGAACACGGACAAGCTTTGACAGTCAGGGTCTAGGTGTAAAATTTTGTCAGTAAGAGGCTGGAAAGCTTTAGACCCTTACTACCAGGTGGTCAGCAATAAAGCGTACATTTTCACGAAAAACTGGAAATCATCCTACAATGACCCATGTGATGATCAAGTGGTAGTATGTTTATACGTTTCCTCCTTTACGCTGAAAATTATTTTTCAATTTAGTAACATGCCAGCATATTCGTAGCAGACCGCATTATCCTCTACCATAAGTTTACGAAATATAATAAAAATTCTAAAGCATCAAAAGACAAAATGCCAAACTTCACAAGAAAATTGTGTTATTAAAGTTCCATAACAATATTCTAAGAACAAAGAAAACCTGCTACAACCGTATACACACGTTCAGTCCGAAGAGACTAGAACTAATCTAACCACCGGGTAGTAAGGGTCTAACGCTTTCCAGCCTCTTACTGACAAAATTTTACACCTAGACCCTGACTGTCAAAGCTTGTCCGTGTTCCTTCTAGGTTTTGACTTTTAGATCCTTACTCTAAACATTTAACGTTCCGTTTTTGTTTATTAATTAACATGAATTTCAACGACTTTTTTGACGTTTGAGGTGGCGTTGTTTTCAAAAATTGTTCCATGTAATTAAGTATATTCGGTTTCTGTATTCCTTTTTGTTGATTTAATGAAATCAACGTTTGGAAAACAGCAGTTGCAATTTTGTGAATTGCTGAACGTTTTTATTTTTGTATCTGTTATGTTTTTTTTTTATTTGTTTCAGTAAATTTTACATTTGTTTGTTTTCTTCCACTTTTCATTTAATGCAAACGGGGGCTGGGATCCACGTGGAGTGCTGGGATCCCTCCGCCGCGGACCCCAGCACTCCTCGCCCTCGTTCATTGTTGCGATTCCGTCGTGCTGTATTGTTATAAGAGGACTGAGAGCTTCAAAACGGGTGAGAAGTATCGTTCACAAAAAGTACAATTAAGCGTCTCCTTTGTTCCCCAAAGAAGCATTCGATATTGAACAACAATGCATGCCAGGCATCCCCATGGGCTACTGTTTAAAAGTTTGATGGTAAGTTGGAACTCACTACCGTGCTTTTTAACAACGGTCCCCTAAACTGTTTCGCAATCCACTGCCAAGTAAATGTCCGCTTATATTTCGTGTTCGTTACATTTCAGCTTCTGGTTCGTCCAGGCTTTTACAATAAATCTAAGGACCAGTGTTGATTGTCCTTAAGTTTCCTTATGCTGGGTCGAGAAAAATATCGTTTAAGCCTTTCAGTCACGAATTATGTCCGGCGATTTTTTTTTAAGTCTCAGGTCGGTTGCAGGATTCGAGCCGGTATTCGCTTGATTTGGAGACGAGGATGCTGAAGACTGTCCTGTTGCTACCCGATTTGCTTGGGGTCCCCGGGGTCCCTCACAAAGCTTGTGCATGCATTGGGACTTAATTTTTGGCCCGTCTACTTTACGTTCTTTTTTCCAAATGCCACGACTGAAAGGATTACGCTGGGCCAAGAAAAACATAATTTAAGCTGCGTTAAGAGTGCAATTTCAACAAGCCCTAAATGCAGCGGAGAATAAGTACAACTCTTGAAACAAATACGAACATAAAACAAATGGTTCCAAAAAAATATTTATTGTGTGCAATAAATTACAATCACAGCGAAAATCCACAAGCAGTGAATTTCAATTAGGCAACTAATTTACATACAAAGCTACTTTACTATACAAACATAGCACTGCCAATACATATATAAATACAGTAAGGCACTGCACAAGTCTAATCAAATTCATAATTCCTACAATTTTTTTTATGAAGCCCTTTATAAAAACAAAGGACAACTTCAACACAATTTCGTTGTAGTTTAAGCCTTCTAACGGTGCAGATGTGTAAATGCAATGGCGTTAATTATATTTTTTATATATAAAATAGAAATAACAAAGAAACTTCACAAAAGTTGGTGCAAAACAAGCGATTAGTTGCAGACAGTCCAAGTTTCAGATAGACTTACTCTTCTGGGTTCATTACTCGCCCTGAGAAAATGATAAGGCCGGAGTAATTGTCGCGTATCAACACCAGAAATGGGTGATCGGCCAAGAACTCGTAAGTACCCTTCAAACAACACGACATTACCATACTGGCAGTAGCAGCTGCTGCCTTACTACCTTTTTCATTGACTTCCAGAAAAGCTTTGTGAAGCACTGCAGACACATACAGTGGTTCAGTAGTGGTAATGCCGGTTAAGTCTGCAGCCCTGGCTGTAAACATTGTTTGCATTCCCATGGCTTGAAGAATGTCTTTTAAAGAAAAACTTGACTCGATTTTGAATCTTGGGAGAGAGACAGTCACCTCCAGGCAGCTCATAGACCCAAGTAGTTTTGATAATGAAGCTGTATGAAGATTGCTTTCTAGGCTCTTTAAGCCATCAACATTGTTTGGCAATAAAATGTACATGCCGAGCCTCTTACCAATATACAACAACTCTACTACTGAACACTTCAATTCTTCGCTTTCAGCATATCGAAAGTGGGCAGTCTGCTCCATCATATTCACAGTTTTAGTGTTACCTTCAGAAACTGTAAATTTGGCCTGATAGGTTTTTGCTGGATCAAATTTGTATAGCCAACTGCCCTTAAAATAAATAGCATTCACGAGAACCAAGCGGGTATCTTGTGTGATGCTGTTTGGGGAAACGAGATCTTTTATACGATTCTTAGTAACATCTTCAACATAACTGTTAATTTCAATTCGTACCTTTTCAGCATTTTCAACAAAATCAACGTTTTTGGCTACCGCTTTGAATTTAGTTTTCAAGATGGTCATGTATTCTGGCAGAATTTCAAGATTATTGTGAACATACATTCCATTAGCATTAAGAAGAATCAATTTTTTCTGGTTAGCTTTTCCCATAGAGTGTACAACATCATTGCAAGCCTCTAGAATGGCTTGGGTTTCTCCGATGTGGTTGAAGCGCAGGACTTCACGAATCTGGTCTTGAGTTCCACCTCTCGCACCGACAAATACCATCGCCAATGCAGAAGAAATACTGAATGGTGACATGAACGTGTTTTCTTCACTGCCCAAAACGCATTTCTGAAAATAAATTCTTCGTAAATAACAAATGGGAAAAAATGATAAAATATTTTGCCAATGTGTAACCTATTTAGTCTTACCACATTCAGTCAGTCTACGGAACCGACTGTAACACCTACTCTTTTAACAAATGAACAATGGTAATATTCTAATTGTGCAGTGCTGACATCAAGAAAGTGAGTGTTGGATTCACGAAGGTTTCACAAAAGTGAGTGCTGATAGCCAAAGTGAGAGTGCTTCATGTGCTGCAAGAGAAGCCGCCAAGTTTCCAAAAAGGGTCGGCTTTTCAAAGTAGTGATATCATTCAACCAGGGAAACGCTGCCAAGGTGAATCCCATTAGCAAAGTTAATCGCAGCTACTAATACTTCTAAGGTTAAATGAAAACTATAACATTGCTACTCGCAGTAGTAATCTTCAAGTTTTCATTTAACGTCCAAAGTATTATTGGGTGCGATTAACTTGGCTAATAGAATTGACCTTGGCGGCCTTTCCTTGGTTGAATGATATCACTACCTTCAAAGACCGATCGTTTTGGGAAACTTGGCAGGTTTTTCTATACCAGTTTTGGTTTTGGGTGGATATCACAACTTTCATAGGACTGTGAACGTACACAAGGGTACACCGTGTTATCATCATCTGTACCTTTTTTTTAGAAGAATTTTATTTCTATAAATTTTCACATTTCTAATTTTCAAATTTACCATTGCCAATTAGCCGTTAAATTAGCTAAATTACCACGACCACTCTTCACTTGCTTAAGTTGCTTTAATCCCATTTTGGCACACACTGCCTAACAATCGCTGATTTTGTTCGCTTCGCTCACTCAATCAGTGCATCTCCTTCAGTTGTTTTGTTTATCCCTGCACCTTCCCCTTAACTTTTCAAGATTTCATTGACATTTAGTTATACAGAAACCCCCGAAGATCGCTGTTACTAAAACAGCAAACGCGACGCATTTTATTTTTGGGTTATTAACAAAAACCCCGTTAGCTCCTGGATGCTCGTATTGTTGCGTAACCATCATCTAACGTGATGCATTCTTATGCCTTTTATTCTTACACAATCCATGGCAACGTTAATGTTTCCTTATTTTGTCCTTCGTTACAGTTCAGTTTTTAGTTCGTGCAGGCTTTTACAATAAAT